>APFE031335536.1:97982-145084 GCA_000404065.3 Pinus taeda
AGAATTCGTTCTAATCTTTGCTATATTAATTTTCTTCTTTGAGCTAGTTAAAATAGAGAGATGCTTTTGATCTTCTAGGGTGGGGTTGATGACCTTCTTATAATAACTTAATTTTCTTTTAGCCGCTAAATCTTTCTTACACCACATTTTTTCTTTGAACTTAGAAGTAACAACATCTTTAATGTTATTTATGTTTTGCAATGCATCATTTTCGTTGATCTCCCAATAGTTTAACCAGGCCCTTGTGTCTTTATGCCACCCCCGATTGAGCCTTAGGTGGTTTTGGCTAGAATTTAAAGCTAGCTTAGGAAGCCTATGATCGTCTATGTTATTGAGTTTGTGCTTGTATAACAAAAACCTAATCATAGCTAGGCTCTCAATAGCGGAAATACCTGCTTCTATAAGGAGAATAGGATAGGGTGTATTACTTTTAATTTTCATGTGATAAGTTATAAAACGCTTCTGGATTTGCTAAATCTTTCTCCATGATTCTCTGGAGATGTTGCAACCCCAAACCTCACAGCCATATAAGATAACAGAAGTGACTAAAGTTTCAAAGAGGAACTTCTTTTTATCCTACAGTACGAGGTTTGTTGTTTTACAATTATTTTCAAGACCAAAATAAGCTTTCCACCCCCCATTAATCATTTTCTCAATGCTATGGTTCCAGTTGAGGCTTGTGATGAAATATCAATTCCTAGGTACTTGTAAGAATACACTTCCTCCAAGTTATTATTATCATACATAAAATTAGTGTAAGTGTCCTTCTTAGATTTGATAGTCATAACTTTTGTTTTGTCAGTGTTAACAGTCATACCCATGGTAGAGCAGAAATCCTTAAGAAGCCTGAGTTGCTTATAAGATTAGACGGGCACCTTGCCAAAAGAACAATATCATCAGCATAGAGAAGAAGGATGACAACTATCCCAACTAAGATCGTGCCATCACATCCTGCTTCCTCTAAATAGCCTTCGAACTTATCAATGTAAATGCCAAAAGAGAGCAACCTTGAAAATTATATATATATATATTTATTTATTTATTTATTAATTATCATTGTTATTTAAAATATATATATATATATATATAGTTTGTGTTTTTAATTTCTACAATGTGTTGGTTTTTAGAGTTTATGCTGACATATCAATTAAGGATTTATTGTTTATTTTTGTTATTTTTATTTTATGTGTGTTAAGAGATATGGTTTAATTATTTTAAATTTTGTTTTTTCATTAATTTAGTGATATTTGTTTTTGCGTAAGATTGTGGTTTTTTTTTTAATTTAAAATGCATTAATAGATTTAATGTTTTGAAAATAACTAGATTATTTAAATTATGTACATTTCACAGTTGGAACTTGTAATTTCAAAAACGCTTTATCGAAATTCAAACAAAATAGACTTGAAAATATGTTTAAAAAAATCCAAAATATAAAAAATTTATACCGCAACATAATCAATATTTGGGATGTTAAAATCATACATTAACATATGATTAAGGATCGATTCGCATTGTTATTTGGAAAGTAGTTTATTAGTCACACACAATACAATACACCTATACTATATTACCACTATGTAATAATGTATAATAATTTAAGATGTAAACCATAGTTGTGTATGTACGTTTATTTATTGTAATTGATAATAATCGTACATTATCTCCAAAAACATAATTTATCAAACTTTAAATCTATTTTTATACGCTTATTGTAATTATTTTATAATCAATTTCATAAAATTCATAGAATACATAATTGCCATTTAATATAGATATACAAGATTATTTTATGCTCTCATTATATGAAAATTGAGTTTTTTTTAGTGCAATTTTTTGGAAGTTTTTTCTGGTGGGTTTTTACAGTGTAATTTCTGTCAAATTTGACAGGAATTTGTCAAAATCACAAGCTTGATGGGTAACGACTGCACAATCAAAGTGCCCCAAGGATTTTTCACAGTGTTAAATCCATATATACAGTGAAAAAAATAGTTTAAACAACACAAATCAATATTTCAATTCAATTTTTTTTGCGGAATTTCATTAACGGAAATTCCAACAAATCACATAAAGACAACTCCCATAAAAACATCATAAATAAAAAAATAATTCATTATCTTATTAAATTCATATTTTATATAATATATATAATTATATATATATATATATATATATATATATATAACGATTGTTATAAATACATGGTTGATAAGTTTATCTTTATTAAAAAAAAATTATCTCTATTGGAAAGCCACTTGCTCTCTCAAGATGGTATTATTTACCTGGCTCCTTTTCCAGAACAGGAATCTATCTTGGGACAATCTACAGAAGAGAGGCTGGACTGGACCGAGTCGCTGCGCCTTATGTTTTTCTGCTGGGGAGACAAACCTCCATTTGTTCTTCCAGTGTCAAGCATCTTTGCAAGTCTGGTATGATCTCTCCTTATCACTGGATTTTCCTCACCGATGTTTCTCCTCTGCTCAGGAAGGTTTTCTCTGGTGGAGCACTCAGTCGGATTCACGACACACTATTTTTTTATCAGTTTGCTGGTCCATCTGGAAGTGGCGAAATGAATCTATCTTCAAAAGCTTTCGGAGGCCCATTTCTTCCACATTGCTTCGCATCAAGGCTCTCCTGGAATTTCTGGGCATTTAGGCCTCCTTTTTTGCAACACCATCTGGTTTTTATTTTCGCCATGTTACAAAACATTTTTTGTAATATGATCTTCACAGCCTCTAAGGCATTACATCTGTTTATATGGCATATGCATACGATCTGAACTCTTCACGCATTGACTATTTGTTTTTTTAACATTACAGTTTATATCTATACCTATTGAACTGGTTACTTATCATGAAAGATATGGGTTAATATTTCATTAAACCTATATATGTAATTGATCATCTCTATACCAATACAATATGATTTTTCTTGTGAAAAAAAATAAAAAAAAGTTTATCTCCTTTATTAAAAAATGTAGGGCTATAATTAATTGCAAAATAATAAAGGTATATTATTGATTTATGCGAACACTTGATAGAATATAAATTATTATACATCATTACATAATAATAATATACTTGAGGTGTATTACAAGCATCACCTTTTTAATAATTTTTTTTCTCCTTAAAGCATATGAAATGAAAAACAATTCTAATAGAACAAATAATTTGTTTTATAATTATTAGTAATTATATTTGGTTGAGGGTACGAGACAATATGATGTTTACGCATTAAATAATGTTGGTACATAAAAAAACATTAATCCGTTTAAGGTGGATTCATTATGGAACTCTTTTATGATAAGAGTATGGATTTAATTTTCTTTGTGGTTGACTTTAAGGTGTATAGATATTTGGATGCTTTGTTAAGAAGTGTTTTTTTTTTATGTTTATTAGGTAACTCGGGATATTGGAATGTTGATTATTGTGAACTTAAAATTTCATGAGGGCATTGATGTTTTGATGTTTGTTAGGTAATTTGGGATATTGGAATGTTGATTATTGTGCATTTAAAATCTCATGATTTGGGCATTGATATGATACTTGATTAGATGATCATTTTTAATATTTGGTTTAATTTTGTAATAATCAACTTGTGTCATCATGAAAATATTTGATATTTTTGTATTTACTAGTGTGACAATAACTTTCAACTAACATATTAGTTTATCAATGGTGATGAATGGTAAACCAACCATCACTAAATATATAGGTGTTGATTTATTGCCAAATATTTATTGAACTTATTTTTTGGAAGTTCTTTCATCAATAAGACTTAATTAATGACAACACTAGATTTTCCATATTGATTGAGTCAATGTCAGTACCCTTATCCATGGTTTGGGTTTTTTGTTCCATCTTCTTCTCATTATTCAACTTCATTTCTATAAGTATAGTTTTATGATTTCTCAAACGAGAAATTTCATTGTCATTAGACATTATTTTTTTAATAATATTTTTAATATCTTTTTATAGTGTTTTTTATATTTTTATTTATTGTTATAGCTCTTTTATTTGTTGTTGAAATTCATAAACTTTTGTATCGTAGGACTCCAATTTCCTTCATGTTTGCAAAACTTCTTCATCTTTGTTGATGATGATTTTGTCATCTTTGTGATTCCTTGTCATATTGGATTGAAACATTTTGTATATTGTTTATATAATTTAATGAGGGAATTTATATGCATGTCTCCACTATGAAATTTTGTAATGTTACCTTATTTTTCTCATAGGATATTGTTATTTTTATTTATTTATTTTTAACATTTAAATGACTCTTCCCAATGTGTCATCTAATTATAAGTAAAAACTACATCGAGTTTATTAAAATAGATATCCAAAACATTGAATTAAGATATGAATTTGTAATCATTGATCATGATTGTAAGTTTTGAATTTCAAATTTCTCTGGCTCTAAGGTCTTTCTTTACAAATATACTTGACTATTGAATTAACAATTGATTCACCAAGTTGACATCAATATATTGTTCATCATTATGTGGATAAATAACAACGATAATATCCTTTCTTTGAATAGCCCCCTTGACTTTTAATAATATTGATCCAAATTGGATTATTATACTTTTTTTCCATCCATGTCAATGCTTCCAGGGTAGAAAAATAAGAGAAATGAATTTACAGGAGCAATTTTAGCAATGAGAGTCATTTTGGGGAATTGTGGTTATAAATCTTCTGAGGCCAATTTGAGACCTCAAACAACATTTTTAGGGGGTAAAACTGTATGACTTAAGCATCACACCATTGGCACTATTTTACATTTAAATCATTTTCAAACGACACAAGAATCATCTCAATTGAAATCCATATGGAAAAGTTACACCTCCGAAAAGTTGATGTATCATGTTTGACCACCATAATTCTAGAGAATGTCATGTCACTTCCCCTTATTCATGGATTTGAGGATAGCCACATGGATACTATGAAGAAGAATATATAAGGGCTAATTTGTAACTCATATTAAGGATCGAATGGGTCAAATTTAACTCCTTGTTGATTATTACGTTGTATTATAATCAAACCACTAGGAGGAAAAGAGGTTTGATTCTATTCTAGTGAATTTGTGGATAGAGATAAGGAATAACATAGAGGGTTTTTATTTATGGCAGTCCATTGGCTACATGTCTCACTCCTTTATATTTGCATTATTTCCATTTAGAAAAAGAGAGAGTAGAGCATCTTGACCATCTAGTTGTGTTTTCTCTCAAAAGGGTTTCCCATGCCATATCTTAGCCTTATTGTGCTTCATGAGTGATTTATTTTATTTATTCTCTATTATTGTGGTTTTCATGAACTATTTAGTGGAGTATCCATAACAATTTATAGATCATATTGGTATTAGAGTAGGAATTTATGGGTATTTTTTTGGAAGTTGCATAGGATCTAGATTGGTTTAAGTAGAAAGTCATAAAACCCCTTCCATGGCTAACGAAACTATTTGTAATAACCCTTGAAATATGATAGATGAAATATTCACAAGGCTAAAAGAGAAAGCTACGAATATGAGCTATAATATGCACCTCCTTATGGTAGCTTTGAAAAACAAGCTTGGAATCGAAGAAGACAAATATTACAACTCAAGGGTTAGATTAGAGGGAAAATTGAGGGGTCAAGAAGAATTAGAGAAGAAGTCTAAGAAAGAACTTGAAAAAGAAAAAACCATTTGAGTGCCATGAATTATTCAAAGCCTTTTTATAAGATGGAATCAAAGGTCAATATCAAGTTGTATCAAAGTGATATTGATGCTTTGATATTAAATTGTTGGTGGAAGTAATTAATGTTGAAAAGTGTGCAACAAGAAATGCTAAATTTAGAATGTGCTAAAAATAGACCTACTAAAAATAACATGTCTAAAAATAGAATTACTGGGTCCCTTCCTATTTATAGAAGTCCCTAGTCTATCTATAGGAAGTAAAATTAATTTTGGTCTTAGCAGCAGATTGAAATATTAATTAATTAATTCAATTGAGTTAATTAATTAAGGAAATTTGAATTTAAAGTCTTTGTGAGCATGCACATGAGTTTCCTCCACTGATTGAGGGAATAGGCATGAGTTCTATAATGAGAGAATCACTTAACTTAGTTCTAACTAGTCAAGTCCAGTTAGATTATTTTAACAAGTTGTTAAAATAATAAAATATAGTTTGTTAATGCTTGCATGCATGTGACAACTATTATTGTAGATAACTGAGGATTCACTCAAGGATAACTGTTGCATGTCAGTTCTGTCAGAGACCCAGTTGAGATCAGATGTGGGACAATGTACTATCAAATGCTTAACTATTTCTAGTAAGTAGTTTTTGCATGGTTGAGGAACTAGTGTTCTCAAGGAATATGTAGTTGGACCATTGGGTGTTTTTGGTATGTTGGAATTAATAGCATATTCTTTTGCTATTATTTCCTAAGCAAACTACATAAGGACCATAGGGAAAGCCAATATAAATATGGCTTGGGTGGTTCATGAGACATATCTTCATATCTTCATTATTCATTGAGAACTGAATAGCTTGCGAGCTAATTCTTTTTGTATTGTGAAGAGGATTTCCACTTGATTGATAATACATGGTTGGGGTTTTATGCTGGTGCTTTCCCTTGATATATCTTGTGTTATCTGTGATTAATTCTCTTGATCAATTATGCATGTTTCTACTTGATGTTGCTCATGATTTCGATTATGCTTCTACTTAATGTTTTGTAGAACTAGAACAAGTATTATGCTTTAGGACATTGCATATATCAGTTTGTTCTACAGGTGAAATTTCTACAATTAAAGGTTTACTTTAGTGTTCACCGCATAGAGGAGGAATAGAAAAATTCATTTTCCCATTTGAAATGAGAGGGCCATGCCCTGACTTGGTGTCAAATTCACATGAAAACCTTAAGGCTAGAGGAGGATCCCATAATATAAAGTGGAAGGATTTAAAAACTCTCATAAAGTTTCAGTTTTCCTTATTGGATATGTATAAGACTAGTGGATCTGGTGGCATTACTTCATGCAGAGATAAAGCGGTGTATGTAGGTGTACACCACATAATTCAAGAAGATGGAAATATTGTTGGGTATCTTTCTCAATAACCTAGACATACTCCTTAGATATTTTGGGACCCTACATATCCATCTATAGAAGCAAATGATGTTTTTTAAAACCATAATGGTGGATGAGGCTTTTGAATGGGCACAATACCAAGAAAACATAGGTAATAGGAAAGGGAAATCAAGTTGTTCAAAGTATAAGGAACACTAGGAAGCTTCCAAAGAAGGGAAGAAGAAATGGAAAGGGGAGTGGGATAAAAATACAACAACCAAAACAATAGTGCAAAGATCCTGGCAACCATTATAAGCATTGTAACATTGATTCTCACATAGAGGAGAATTGTTGGAAACTACATCCAAAACTCAACTCGAAGAACCAAAAGAAAGATGGGAAGAAGGAATATCTCATGGTCATAGATTTGAGAAATCAAGTGGAAAGTAGCTCAAACATGGATGAGAAAATTGTTTGCACATTAATGCAAAAGTGGGTGAATTTGAGTATCCTTCAGAAATAATACGAGAAGGAGTTGAGCAAGCTCTTCCATATAAATATACAAGTTAAGAAGAAAAAAATTATGCTCTTTTCAACTCAGGGTCATAGGAGAATCTCATTGCAGGAGAGTTATCCAAAAAATTGTGTTTAGAGATTGTAGATCATCCAAGCCCATATCCGTTGGGGTGGGTAAATAAGGATGATAAATCAAGGTAACAAAATATTGTGAAATCATATTTTCTATTAACGTTGTATTTATAGATGAAGTAGAATTGGATGCAGCTCCATTTGATGCATGTGGAGTGGTGTTCGGGAGTTAATTTATGTACATTTAGAATGAGATATTCATGCGAACAGCCAACCAATGTCATGTCATCAAGGATGGAAAATTGATGTAGGAGCATTAGAGATTCCAAGCCATCAAGATTTTGGAAGAAAATCTACAAAAGGGGTTTCAATATTGTAAAGGAATTATAATTCCTTAATTATAAATATTTTTAATTTATTTTAACTATTATAGAATAGTTTTAGAAAATCTATGGATAAGAGAGATTTTTTCCATAAGGAAAAATCAAAGTTACCTTGAAAAGCTTTAGAGATTTAGTGAATAAATCATGAAAGCTTTAGAGAATAGAGTAAGCCTGAGAGGAAAACTAATGGCCAAATGAACGTAGTATCAAGCCATAGAGAGTGAATGGAGAGAAATGAGAGTTTTTTGAGTGTATGTGTATGGACATATTTGATTTAATGAAATAGAGTTTCATATATTTGTGGTGCTCACAAATTGTGTTTGTATGAATGGAATAATTTTAATTTGTGAATGTTCTAAAATTCATTGTAAGTGAAGTAGAATTTTTATATGAAATACTTTTGCATAAAAAATTAAGAGCTTGACGACAAAGTGATTTGTTGTGTGATCTAGAGAAGGTGAATTTCCAAGAAAAGTCGAATTTTCCTACATCAAAAATCCTTCGCCATCAACTCGCATAGGAGAAAGTATAAAATTTCATTGGTAGGTCCAACCAAGCCAATAAACTAATCATTTTTAGCAATAAGTATGTTTTTACTATTTTTAAGAGAAAATCAATCTATAGTAGAGTCAACAAGAATAGAGGTATCCCTATAGGGATTCACAAAGCAACAAGGGAGTTACTACATACATACAAGGGAGTGTTCTAGGATCTTAAAGGGTACCACTTAAGAAGGAAGTGGAGCATGAGAGGTAATTGTTCCTAGACTAAATACAACTAGTTCAACTAAGTCAAACTGAACACAACTCCATCAACTCCTCAATCAACTCCACCAAACTAAATCACTTGAGTTCTAACTAAAGTCCATCATGCAATAGCTCAACTAACCCATAGGAAAAGCGTATTTCCTTCTGGCATTTGCATGTGCCACATCCCTAGCTCGAACTGAAGTGTTGTAAGAGGATAAGATAATGTTTATAGTCCAAATATTATTAAGAGCTAATAATATTCGATTGTTCTATTTTTAGACTTGCAGTCTAAAAATAGACTCTGCCCATATGTCTAAAAATAGAGGTCCATCTATTTTTACCAACATGACCAATCATCCATAAATAGCATCCTGCAACTCATATACCATGATCCATATGTCTAAAAATAGACTTTGCGCCAAAAATAGCCTACGGGCCCACTTAGTGAAGGTGACTTCTTTTCACTAAGCTCCATCATCTTGTTGCATTTTCAACAATACTTAAGTCTCATGTCGATGACTTGGCTTGTTAGCTTATCATTGATCTCGCAATAAAGACTTATTTGCGAGATTTTATGGCATAGAACTTCCTTTTGTTGCATTAGTTGAGAGTTAAGAATGAGTAGTTCTTTTATAAATTGATCAATTTGCGGATTTTCCTTATACTTATATGTCACAACTTTATTCGTGCATCTCTTTTTTCTAGGCTCGCTTGATGTTGTATTTGCATATCTTCAAACTCTTGTTGAAGTTTGGGTATTTGTAACTATACTTATTGGTTAGATTTATCCTACTCTAATTGTTGTTCCAACAACAAAATATTTTGTTCCTTTTCTCTAAGAAGCATTTGGACCTCTGTCTCTTTATCAATAGTTAGCATGGCATAGGCTCCTAGAAATTGTGACAGTATCATAAGGTTTTTAGATGGGTCCATGGACGAATCTTTCTAGATAATGTCCATTGGTTCATTGTCGGGAGTGGTAATCGCTGTAACATCTAACTTTCTTTTCTTCCTCTACCTTTTGATGAAAACTTTGTGGGTAGGGCTATAAAACACATCTAATGGAGGAATTTCCTCAATTCTCAAAATAATTTCAGAAGTGGGGGTGGCAAGAATGAGCTCCACATCCTGAGTGCTTACAATTTTCTCCACTGTAATTTCTTGAGTTGATTTGTGTCGTGGAGTCTGTATCTTAGATGTTTGTTCCTCTTTATGGAGCTTCTCATTAAAATGCTCCCATTATTTTTCTAAATCAATAACTATGGGCTTTGCTGACTGAGTGGAAGTAGAGTGAATTTCAGCCTATTTCTTTGCCGAGGTTTTCTCGACCGATTTCTTAGTAGTTCTGGTTGTGTCCCTTTCAGACTCTTTCTTTTTATTTCCCCCATTTTGAGACTGATGTTGTAAGTGCTCTGACTCACAAGTAAACTTCTCCTAGGATTCTGCTTCGAAATCTTATTTGGATCTTTCCTCTAAGCTTACACTGGGAGTTGGATCCCTTATTGGTTCAATCTGTAACAGGTCCAATGGGACCTTTAATAATCTCCTCTCTCTATATCCACGGAAGGTTTCAAGATCATCTGTGGCAAAAAGTAGTGATGTCATATGCGTCACTTCTGAAAATGTCTCTTTTTGTAGGAAGAGGTCGTTGAAGGCATCTTCCTCATGGGTGAATGGTTTCACTTTCACCATAGTAGTGAAGTCTTTTGCAGTGTCGTTTGGGCCGTACTGTCTTTCTGAGAATGTAGTTAGTTTCATAGATTTCATAATCTTTGCTTCTTTGCATGCATGTCCAAAATCGTGTAGTGAAAATGCACCACATTGCAACAAAAAGTAGGCCAAATGGCCTTTTTCCGTTCCTTCAATCCTTTGCTCAGCCCACCTTCCCCTACTGTTTGGTAGGCTATCTACCTAGCCATTAACTTGTCGGGGACATAGTATGGAAGGACATGCGGTGAAGCAATGCTCCCAAATACTCTGATATGTGTAAATGTCTCCTCCCCAAACCAATTGGTTACAGGTAGGATATCTACTTCAACTTCTCTAGAAAACCTAGGGGCATTTCTATTGTAGACTTGTTTATGTATAGGCAACATAATTCTTTGACAACATGGTAGGATTGATTCTGTCTAGCAAGGTGTTAGGGGGTCTTCCCATTCCTTGGGCAGCGTGTGAGATTACAACAATAAGAAGAGGCAAAGTAGGGATTGCTTTGAGTTCTTTGAGTAGTAGCTTCTACTGATGTTTCAACTTGCTAAGCTCATGAAAGGTAATGTTTTTCCTAGTCTTTTTCATATCATCAACAATGTTATATTCCATTTCATTGGATACTATCAGGGTTTTAGCTAGAGGTGAAGAATTTGATTGAGAAGGAGCAGTTTGAGTAGATTTAGATGAATATTTCTTACCTGTTATTTTGTCCTTGGGAGCTGGCTTTGATACCTTTTGTTTTGGATTTGTTTGTGGCAAATCAACAGGGCCTCTACTCCGAGTTGCAATAGACAGTGCTTCTTGTGTTTCTTCATTGGGAAGGATAAAATCCCACATTCCTTGTGATTCGGCCACTTCTTCATCATTTGTTTGTTCTTCAGTTGTTGAGACTTCATCTTCCTACACATCTGATTCAACACTTGATATAGTGCTTGGAGGCTTAGGATTGGCGGAGGGGTTCCTTTTATATGGTTTGAAATATTTCTTTGAGGAAGTCTCTACTACTTGTTTCTTGATATCAACCATTTCATTAGACATGGTTTTGAGGAATTTTTGTAAACCTTCAAGATCAAAGGGATCTTTAGGTGGTTTTTTATTGGATTCATCCCTAAAAGTCACTTTCTTGGATTTTCATTCTTGTAAAGCATTTTTCTTATCTAAGGCTAGAATTTGTTTTTCTACAGCTATTGCTTCTTTCATGTTTTCTTCCAAATTGGAAAATCTATCGATGAAAATAGTTGTGTGTACCATTCATTTTGGACTTCATCACTGGGCTTGGATGTCATTGGTATTTTATTCAATAACTTATTGAAACGAGAATTGAAGTCTCTGAACGGTTCTTTAGGTTCAACTTTCAAATTGGAGAGATCATTGAGAAGGGTAGTTGTGGATCTGTCATCTCCAAATTTGGTTAGGAACTGCTCTTGAAAGGCATCCCAACTATTAATAGAACCTGATGGTAATGAAAAATACCATGATCCTTCTGATCCTTGTAAGGTATAAGGAAATAATCTTACAACTGCATCTTCTTCTACTAGTTCATTTAGGTTAACGGACAACATAAAAAAAATTATGTGTTCCCCAGCTGGTAGGCCATATTTAGGATTGAAATTTGGTAGCCACTTTTAAGGAGCTGGAAATTGATATAAAGGCCCTACCATCTATACAGATCATGGATTTGTGCATGGCCTTAGAGGGTTTTGAGCCATTGCTGGTATCCACATTGTTAGTTCTAGTCTTCGTAGCCTATCACCAGGGATCACCATGAGCTCTTACTAGGTTTGGTTTGGTTAGATGTTTTGCACATGATATTTAGCACAAAACATGTCACAAGTGTGTCCATTAGAAGAAGCTTGGAAAGATATTTCCAATGGTAAATCACACTCCTGTAACTGGTTTCTGGATCAGAAGATATGATCGAAATGAATGATTGATTCTTGGTTATGCATGTTTTGAGGTCAGTCGTTGCACACAAGGACAAGTTTACTAGAAAATAAGTTTGGACAGGAATTTTACAAAAGTGAAAGAGGTTTTTGTCCATCACATACCAAATAAAAAAAACTCCTTCATTTTATGCATAGGTGCCAATGTGTGGGAGATATGCAGTGATATTTGGAGCCTACAATAAACCAAAGCAATTTTTTCATATTTTTTACTGTTTTAGTCATTTTAGTGTGGTGCCATTTTACAACAGATGGAAAACGATTTTGAAAAACACAAGGAGTATTTTGTTAAATACGATCCATATAAAAAAAACCTCTTTCATTTTATTCACGGGTGTTGTGAATTTGGATATGTGACTAGATCTTTATAGCTCATTTTCACAGATTTAAATTTTTAAGGATTTTCTGTTATAGAGATGATTTTGTGGCACATATTTCAAAAAACTGGAAATGAATTTCCAAAATTTGAGAGAGGTTTTTATTCAAAATTTCCTTATCTACAAAAACCTCTTTCATTTTTATAACAAGTGCTATGGTTTAAGAGATACGAGTTCATATTCAACACCTATTTTCAGAAATTCGGTCCAAGTTTAATGTAACTGATTCTATTTTGAAGAAGATGGGTGACCTCAATTCTCTTAGTACAGGGATGAGAAAATGTATATATTTTATGAATTTCATACTGTAGAGGTTCTATTTTGGTAGCAAAGAGTTTGTCTTGGCTTTGTGTAAAATGTTTCCTGAATACCATTTTCATAAAGCAGCCTTTTGCCCTTTGGATCTGGGATTCATCACGGTGCTAATGTTTAGTATGTTTTTCCTGTAATTCATTTACACATTATGTTTTTTCTGCCTTGTTACAGCATTATCTAAGTAATATGTTAGGAATTCATCCGTAATGATGCTCCTTTCGTGATGATTTTGCTGTTTGTTGTAATGGTTGTCTTACGCAGAATTCATCCTTAGTTAGATGCTCTGTTGAGCAACCTCGTTATTCTCTTTCATCTAAAGTTGTTGTTGCAGATTCATCCTTTGTCTGATTCCTGCAGGGCAACGGAATTTCTCCCTGATACTTCTCACATTTACAATATTCACTTGGTTGAACATGGCACTTAATTTGCCCCAAGTTTACCGGCAGAAACTGACATCAATTCCATAGTCCAATCACCCTTTCTCTTGTTGTTTTTGACCCGAAACAAATACAATTAAATCCTCTGAGTTACTATACCTAGCCTAAAATCTATATTTGATTCAGTCATCTCAACTGAGATTGACAAGGAGAGAGCCCCCTCCTGACCTGGTAGGGCTAGCTACCAGGTTAAGTGTTGTTTGATGTTACCCTAGACCTGCCCTCCTTAAGCCTGAGGTAGATCCAGGCCCTAACACGTGTAGAGGAATATGTTCCAGTGGTTGAAGGTGATTGGGTAGAGGAGGATTATGCTCTACTACCTGTGTAAATCACGATTTTGAGTTGTGAGGTGGACGATGGATCTTGTGATGAAACAGATGGAATGAATGAGGATGATTGAGATGATGATGAGAGAACCTCACTATGGGATTCTGGTGTCTTCTTATCTCTCTTACGGTTTGGTAGAGGGAATTCGAATGGGAGGATCCAAAACTTTTCACTCTATGCTCTAGTTAACCTTTGAGATGAGGGAAACTGAGAAGTAACACTAGCTTGGGATAACTCAGATTCTTCCTGATATCGAAATCCCCTGTAACTTATGGATCAAAGATTGGACTTCAGGGGTTTCTATAGAACAAGAATGATATGGCTTCTTTGGAATTTCAATAGGGGGTTATAAGGGTTTCTTTACAACTTCTCACTTGGGATTGGGATATTTGGAATGCATTCAAGAAGTTGGAGGTGAGGGTGAGGGAGTTTTACTCTTAGAATGGCCTGTTGGTTTGAATTTACTTGCCATTCACAGTTAGGCCCTCCTAACACCAAAATGTTGAAGCCTCAAAAATCGTTTCTACAACATGGGGGAAAACCACCCGGTCCGGACCTTGGTTACCAACTCCTTTTCCATTTGGTGTAGTGGCTCCAACTGGGGATACTGGGACGAGTTTCCCAAAATATATTTTGATAGTGTTGATGGGGTGATATAGGATGTAATGAGGGAATGATTAAGCTAAGTGTAATCTAATCTAAACTATTAAACACATGCATATATCCTAGTTTGAATACTATTAAACTATAATTATGCTTGGGAATAAAGTAAAGTATGTGATCTACAATAATGTCCTATAAAAATTGGTAATAAAGATCATTCAACTGCAATAAGAAGTGAAATTTTTTAGCAATAATCATTTTGGATAGCTAAAACGATAATGAAAGATATATCGCATGTAGAATTGTTCATGTATTCAGCACAAAGTTAGGTCCTAAAATAGATTATTACAAAAAATAGCTGAGGAGGTTTAAATGACCTTCCTCAAATTATGGGAAGTGAAACTAAAATAGAAATAAAACAAAGTGACTAACTCCCTTTAATTTGATCCTTAAGATCGTAGATATATGTCATTGGCTTGAGCTATGTGGGTTGGCCGATCACAGATTTCAACTATCTAGTAAATATAGTGTCCATCCATGCTCGCACCATTTTTTGTGTGGAGGTGGTTAAGCATCGCAAGGTCATCCACTGGCTGTATGGTTTGACTAAGTATTGCTAGTATGCTTCCTAGTTCAACTTGCTCATTTGTCTAATTACCTCCTCCCTTTCCTTTGTCGCCTGTCTCCACTGATGCTCTAGTTGTTTAGCATTTGGAAGAAATCCTGGTATAGATTCTGAAACCAGGTTTACGCCATGTATATTTTTGTCAATGGCTTCAATGGTGATATTTGATGTTGCTTCCGCGCCCGTCGTTGCCCTTTATTCTTGCTTGAGTCATGAATCCCAGTCTACAAATAGAATTTCTTTATGCGATTCCTCCAGTTTTGGCAAATCAGCCTTCCTCCCATCTTCTGATTCTTGCGAGGTGATAAAGGAAGAAATCCTTTTATAGATTTCATCATACTCAAGTCTCATGTCAATGAATTGGCTTGTTAGCCTATCATTGATCTCGCAATAAGGACTTATTTGCAATATTTTTTGGCATAGAACTTCCTTTTGCGGCATTAGTTGAGAGTTAAGACTGAGTACTTCTTTTATAAACTAATCGATTTGTGGATTTTCCTTATACTTATATGTCATATCTTGTATCCACGCATCTCTTTTTGCTAGGCTAGCTTGATGTTGTATTTTCATTTGTCCAAACTCCTGTTGAAGCTTGGCTATTTGTAACTTTGCTTGTTGGTTAGATTTTTCCTAGTCTAATTGTTGTTCCAACAACAGAATCTTTTGTTCCTTTTCTCTAAGAAACATTTGGACCTCTGTTGCTTTATCAATAGTTGTTGTGGCATAGGCTCCTATAAATTGTGACAGTCTCGTAAGGTTTTCAGATGGGTCCACGGGCGAATCTTTCCAGACAATGTCCATTGGTTCATTGTCGGGTGTGGTAATAGCTACAACATCTAACTTTCTTTTATTTCTCTGCCTTTTGACGACATATTTATGGGTAGGGCTATAAAGCATATCTAATGGAGGAATTTCCTCACTTCTCAAAATAATTTCAGAAGTAGGGGTGGTAAGAATGATCTCCACACCCTGAGTGCATATAGTTTCCTCCATTGTAATTTCTTGAGTTGATTTGTGTTGTGGAGTCTGTATCTCAGATGTTTTTTCCTTTGTATGGAGCTTCTTATTAAAATGCTCCCATTCTCTTTCTAAATCAATAATTGGGGGTTTTGTTGACTTAGTGGAAGTAGAGTGGATTTTAGCCTATTTCTTTGCCGAGGTTTGCTCAGTTGCTTTCTTTGTACTTCTGGCTATGTCCCTTTCGGATTCTTTGTTTTTACTACCGCCATTTTTAGACTGTTGCTCTGAGTTCTCTGACTCACGAGTAGAATTCCCTTGGGATTTTGCTTCAGAATCTTCTTTGGAGCTTTCCTCTAAGCTTACAATGGGAGTTGGATCCCTTATTGGTTCATTCTGTAGTAGATCCAATAGTACCTTTAATAGTCTCTTCTCTATATTCATGGAAGGCTTCAAGATCATCTGTGGCAAAAAGTAGTGATGCCATATGCACCACTTCTGAAAATGTCTCTTTTTGTAGGAAGAGGTCATCGAAGGCATCTTCCTCATGGGTGAATGGTTTCACTTTCACCATAGTAGTGAAGTCTTTGGCGGTGTCATTTGGGTCATACTGTCTTCTTGGGAATGTAGTTAGTTTCAGATATTTCATAATCTCTGCTTATTTGCATGCATGTCCAAAATTGTGTAGTGAAAACGCACCACATTACAATGGAAATGTAGGCCAAATGGCCTTTTTCTGTTCCTTCAATCCTTTTCCCAGCCCCCCTTTCCCCACTATTTGGTAGGCTATCTCCATGGCCATTAACTTGTTGGGAACATAGTATGGGAGGACATGCGATGAAGCAATGCTCCCAAATACTCTGATATATGTAAATGTCTCCTCCCCAAACCATCTAGCTACAGGTAGGATATCTACTTCAGCTTGTCTAGAAAACCTAGGGGCATTTCTATTGTATACTTGTTTATGGATAGGTAGCATAACTCCTTGACAAATTTTGTAAAAACAGGGGTAAAAATGAGACTCCCACATGCTCTTATAATATATATGGATAGGGAGTGGGTCTTGCACAGTCCACTTCCAACCCATGGTAGGAAATTTGGAGCTAAAATAGATTGCGTCCATTACATAGGCACTTATGAAAAATGGAGGGTAAACCCTTGAAGAGATACTCTTTTTTCTCCTATACTCCATAATAGATTTTGCCAAATTATCAGAAAAAATTAGGCCCAATTCATTATTGTTGTGTTTATCGCTGCATCTATTAATGACAACCATTCTAGGGAAAATTTGGTACTATCGGGCTTGCCGAGCATTCTACATAGCATGGCTGCTGCAAAACTATGAGGGGGAGAGATAGATGCTGTAGAATACATATCCGCTTATCCTTTTTGATATTGCCTTCGTTTTCTGTCCAGGTCCGCGTGGCGTTTGCTGGGTCTTCATTCTCCTTAGCAAACTTCTTGAGGAACTATTTATTGTAGATTTTCTGTGGCTCTGGTAGATTGTACATAAGCCGCAGGGCTAGCGAAAAAGACCCCATAAACTCCTGCTTGCTATTCTTGAATTCTCTATCCGAGGCGTGCACCTGATCAATTATCCACTTCACCATATCTGTATATGGAATTATCTCTATTCTTGTGGCTATGCGGTGTAGAAATGAGCATCCTGTCTCAAAGAATGAGGCGTTGGAGGAAACATGACAATCGGTTGTGGCCTTTGTTACCAGAGGTCTTGGTTTCCCCTCTTCTAATAAATCATACATGGCCTCCCATGTTGAGTTTCCTTCGTCTCCGTTGCATGTAGTATCATAGAATAGAGGAATCATTTCTAATTTTTTAGACACGGTTTCCTTTCCCCTCTTTGCCATTGCTCCCAATGACTCTTGTTGTGGATTTTTCCTAAAAATGGAGCAAAGAAGAAGCTATCAAATAGACACAAGTAAGAATGAACATAATAATGAATGATACAAATAACTTTGAGAAGGTGACAAGAAAGGAGTTTTTATTAAACGCAGGTGAGAAGACATCGTATCACGTCAAATTAGTTTTCAAATGTAAATGCCATTAACCCTTACTAAATTCTGACTAATGGTTCCTTATCCCTAGCTTTATTGCTCATTAATGTTTTGCATCATAAGTTGGGAATTTTTTTTTTTAGGGTGGCGAGATTTTTAACTACGAAAATGCCGATTTTGTGATTATGATGAAATGTTGAAAATCACATTATCGCATTTAGTGTGTGCACTTTCTTTAACATTCCTTTGGTTTCTGCGGGATGTGAAATGCAGAATGTTCATTATCGTTTTGAAAGCATAGCTTATTTGATAGGGTTTTCTTTGTAAATCCCTTTTCATTGCGCAACGGACTTGAGTGTTTTTTATAACATAGTTGGCAATCAGGTCCGAGATTCTATCGCATTTCTCAATATCGCATGGTTGGTAAGGTTTCAAATCTTTCCTAAGGGTTTCCAATGCGATGTGATAAGGGTGACCATGTCATCGCAATATCGCATATCGCATGGTTGAAGATACTTTATGAGGGTGCGCCCTTTGTAAGTGGTGATATGCGATGTGGGCGTTATTTTGATAAGAAATGCCTTAGGACTTAGTTCAAATGAAAAAGCCTAATAGTTTTGAGGTTAAGTGCGGTAATCCCTTTTTATCACTTTTCATGAGTTTTAGTCGTTAACAAGGCTTTTGACACATTTTATCATGCGATATGTGAAAATGAGAGCATCTAGTTTTTCAAAGGGTTTTATTTTGATAACTCGCTTTATTCCAAAAAAATAACAAGAAAATTCTTAAATGCTAAATTTATTATTTGGAAGGTTTTTTTAAGGGTCCCCATTTATTAATAAAATATTAGCTATTATTTTAACAAATGTGGGGGTTGTTGAATAACAAAACAATTGGTGATTCGCTGGAAGAACCAATTATCTCTGACAGTGTTTTGAAATTTCTAAAAACTTCCAAAATAAAAGTAGTTTAGAAAAAAAAAATACATGTAATATAAGAGAAGTAACATTACATTGAATAATAAAAACAACATGTACCTAATTATCATCCTTTTCAATATGATAGTTTCTTTGTCTACATCTGTCATTACTTGATTTTAAAGATAAAAACAGGGGGACTCTCACAAATCAGCTTTTAGGTGTACTCACTTGTCATAGGTAGAGCCTCTGCTACCAGCAGGCGTCCATAGCCTTGACAGGGTTATCTTTTAACCAATAATGATTCAGTATTCCATCTAGATAAGAATGCAATTTTTAAAGATAATTTCACATTTATATACTTGTTATTCTTTTCATTATTTTCTAAACAATTCTCTTTTCTTTAAATTTTTTGTTTTACTCCTTAAAGGCCATTATCTTGGTTTGGTGACCAAAATTGACAATGTCATTCACTGGTTGTAATTTAACTGAATAAGATGGCTCTTGATGAGACCCCTTGTCTTTTGATTGATACAAGCTCAAGTAATTACCCTGTTTTGATATGTAGTATTGGTAATGTCAGCTAATTATTTCCCTATAATCATGGTAAGTCAACTCTTGATGAGACCTCTTATCCTTAAAGTTTAAGGATATTATAGAATTACACTCTAAAAAATGAAAGCTTACTAGATGGGGAGAATCATTGACTCCTTAAACGTTTCTAGATGACAATTGTAGAGTTTAATGATGCCTTTCTATAGAGAGACTTTGCTTTGTTACAAATACTTTTCTTGACTGATGGTACAGCAAAGGTTTATTTATAAAGTCGAGGTTTAGCAAAGGAAAAATAATTTTGGCAAAGAACAAGAAATTTCAGAGTAATAGAACTTAACCAAGTTTCAAATGCAAAAATCATCTTCTAAAAAATCTCTACTTATACAAGCAAAAAGTCAAAATATAAAAGATACTATTATTTGTAAAGCTAAAAGTAAATGCTACTCAACTCTTATTTCTCGTAAAAAGTAAAGGCAATAATATACAAGGAATAGAAGAGGTTATCTTCTATGAAAAATATTTCTTTAGGATCTACCCATTAACAGATAGAGATTCTCTCTTGCTTGATAAATCTTGCAATAAAAACGTTGATGGGCCTATTTGTTCCACAATCTGAAATGGGCCAAGCCACATTCATTGGAACTTGGTATGCTTACCTTTTTCCTGGTGTGCTTTCTCCCATTTCAATACCAGGTCTCCGAGCTGAAAGGATTTTGTACTTACAGAATTTGCATCAAAGGAAGCTTTGACTAACTGTTGATGATGTGCGTGTGTAATTTTGGCCTTTTCCCTTTCTTCTTCGAGCTTAAGGACTTGTAATTGTCTCACTTGCATAGAAGAGGAAGGAGTTTCTTCAATAAATTGAACTAGGGCTAGAGAGGGAATAGCTACATTTGTAGGGAGGACAACTTCTTTCTCATAGACCAAATTAAAAGGAGAAGTGCCTATGGAGGCCTTCTATGTTATTCGATCTGCACATAGAGAAAATATTAAAGATTTATGTCAATTTTTTTGACTTTGATCAATAGTTCTTTTAATAATTCTTATGAGATTTTTATTTGAAGATTCGGCTAAGCCATTTCCTTGAGGATAATAGTTAGTAGAGTATTTGAGTTTAAAACCTATTTTAAGAGCAAATTATGTCATAGCATTGCTTGAAAAGTAAGATGAATTACCAAACATAAGGGCAGATGGTAGACCAAATATAGTAATAATAAACTAATCAGTGAATTCAATGATGTTTTTAGAATTGACTACCCTAAGTGGAATGGCTTCCACCCATTTTGTTAAGTAATCAGTTGCTGTAAGGATATATCTATGTTGCTTAGAGGAGTGAGGAACAGTCTCACCTATTATGTCCAGTCCCCACTGTTCAAATGGTTGTTCAATGTTGACTGGCTGCAATGGTAATGTGGGTTTCCTCTGTCTCCCAACAACTGTTTGACAAAATTTACATTTTCTTACATAACTGCGTGTATCTTAGAAAAAGGTTGGCCAAGAATAACCAACATGTAGGATTTTATGTGCGGTTGTGTCCCCTCCAAAATGTTCACTAGTTGGTCCATCATGGAGTTCCTGCAAAACATTTTATGCCTCAGATTTTTCAAGACATATAAGCAAAACATAATCATAATTGATTCTAAACAACACATTATTCATGATTTGGTATTGTCTAGCTTTTAGCCTCAAAGCCCTTTTTCTTTTGTAACTTAGTTGTGTAGGGACATACCCATTTCTCAAATAAAAGATGATAGCAACATATCCAGATTCAGTATCATTAAGGCTTACCTCGTATACTTGTATATCATCACCTGAATCTTGCAACATTTATAAGTTGGATGCTCCTGCTAACATTCTGCAAAAACCTTGACCTTTTACAATTTTAGCTGGTCTGATTTCAATGTCATATTCGTGCAGTGTTGTTACCCAATTTTCCCTCTTCTCACCTACATCCCTTTGTATTAATAGATTTCTCACTACTGAGAATAAGACTACTACCTTGTTGTGGGTTTTGAGGAGAAAGGGTCTAAAATGCTTTATTGATTTGTAAACAACAAAAGCTTGTTTTTCAACATCTGAATAGTTCGATTCAGCCCCCTGTAAATTGGAGCTAAACAAAGAAATTGGTGCCTCAGATTTATCATCATTGACCTATGTTAATATAGTTGCATATGATTTCTCGGAAGCAAAAGTATATAAAATGAAGTGGTTAGAAAAATTTGGAGTTACTAAAGAGGGAGCATTTATGATTTTTTGTTTAATCAGATTAAAGGCTTCATGTTCTGTATGTCCCCATTTAAAAAGAGAATTTTTCTAATCATGGATTGAAGAGGTAAAACAATTCGTGAAAAGTGAGGGACAAATCTTTTGACAAAATTTATCTGACCTAGGAAAGATTGCATAGACTTTTTGTTGTGAGGTAAAGGAATTTCAGAAATTTCTCTTATTGTATCAGGGTCAATGTGAATCCCTTCTTTGGATACAATGAATCCAAGGAGTTTTTCTTCACTCAACACAATGAAATATTTCTTGGGATTAAGAGAAATTCCATACCTCCAACAATGCTCAAAGATTTGTTTTAAATGTTTTAGATGATTACTGCACTTTTTAGAGTATATAGTTATATCATCTAAATAGATTACCATGGATTTCTTCATCAAACCTTTGAAAGCTATGTCCATGGCTCTTTGAAACGTTGCACCAACATTAATTAATCCAAATGGCATTTTCTGATAGGCATAGGTGCCCCATTTGGTTCTAAATGTAGTCTTTAGTCGGTCATCTAGATGTACCAGAATATGATTATAACTTGAAAATCCTTCCAAGAAACACATTAGTTCTGAGCCTGCATCTGATTGCAATATTTGTTCCATAGGAGGCAACGGAAAGTTGTCCTTCACACAAGCTTTGTTAAGATTGCGGAAGTATATACATATTTGAATATCACCATTCTTTTTTTCTAACTGGGACAAGGTTGGAGACCCACTTGGAATGTCTGGCAGGGAAAATAATATTGGCTTTCAACAATTTATTCAATTCAGATTTAATTTGATTTTCTAAATTGGGATGGACCTTTCTCAATTTTTGCAACACGTGCTTTTCATCAGATGTAAAGGGGATGATATGTTGAATTACAGAAGTGTCATATGTTTTAAGATCTTCATGGTTCCACGCAAAGACATTCTTATATTTCTTCAACAGATGTATGAAGGCTGATTTTTCATCTGATGTAAGACCAAGACCTAGATTGATATTTTGGGGTTTAAGGTCAGTTCCAAGATTAACTAATTCAAACCTCAAAGTTGAACTCTGAAGTTTTGAGTTGGTGGGTCTTTTGAATCTGTCCTTAAGGTCATATAAATATTCTAGCTTAACCACAAACTTAGCTATGGCATTCATAGTTGCTTCTATCTTAAGTTGGTTGTCATGTTGATCTTCATCAATTATCTGGTCATCATAAGAGCCTTCTGATGTCAAAAAGCTTATGATATCCAGATTGTTATTAAAGACTCGCCAATTGGTGACATTGTCAGGAATAGAAGGCCTAAAAATCAATTCAATAGAAAAGTTGTCGGGATTGTAATACCCTGTTGGAATGAGCTTGGAAGCCACATTAGCCAAAAGATCAGTGCTTACGTTTTGGAGTCTTGGGACAGGGGAAACATTAAATGTTGTAATGTGAGAAGTAAGGTCTTGGACTAAAGATTGATAATGTTTCAAATGTCCAGACAAACAATGTATAGTATTTCTTACCTGTTTTATCACAATTTTCAAATCTCCGAACACTTGAAGGTGTTTGATATCAAGGCTAATGGCTTTATACAGGTATTGAACTAATGCTTCATATTCAGCAGTGTTGTTTATGCAATCAAATTCGAGTCTGCATGCTAGCATAGGTTTTTCCCTTTCTGGGCTAACTAATATGCATCCTGCTTCTGCTCCATCATTAGATTTAGATCTGTCTAAAAATAATTTCCAAAATAAAGAGCTAACGACAGGTTTATTTACAAAATTTATAGACTTAGAAGTATATGTTTGAGAAAAAGTTTCAACTTGCGATACAACAGAATTTTCCAAGAAAGATGAAATATTTGCATTAAAATTTCTTAGAAATGATTCAACTAAGTAGTTTCCGATGATATTTCTGCTATACACGACTCGTTCATTCTCTCCTTGTAATTTTGTCACAATATATTTTTGATGTTTTTCACGATCAACCCTTATTTGATTTGGCTTGCCATTATAGAGAAGCCACATGTGAGACCAGACAGTTGCAAAATAACCATGGAGTTTTTCTGACTAGTCTCTACTAAGGATTAAGCCATAGAACACTGGAATATCAGCTATAAGAATGTCAATGACTTTACACACTTTAGTGTTTGATGAAATTCTAATGGTATCTTGATGAAGTTCCCCTATAACTTCAACTTGGGATCGTCTAATTGCATAATACACACATCATATTTTTGTAAAATGTTAGAAATGGAGTATGGGATTTAGATCTTCCTCTGATTAGAGAAATATTGATAGGGTCTATTATTTCTAGTGAGGTGTTAGGGGGTCTTCCCATTTCTTGGGGAGCTTACAAGATTACAGCAGCAGGAAGAGGTGAAGCAGTGACTGCTTTGAGTTCTTTGAGAAGTAACTTCTTTTGATAGAGGTGAAGAATTTGACTGAGGAGCAGTTGGAGTAGATTTAGATGAATATTTCTTACTTGTTGTTTTGTCCTTGGGAGTTGGCGTTGATACCTTCTGTTTTGGATTTTTTTGTGACAAATCAACAGGGCCTCTACTCCGGGTTGCAACAGGCAGTTCTTCTTGTGTTTCTTCATTGGGAAGGATAAAATACCACATTCCTTGTAATTCGACCACTTCTTCATTGTTTTTTTGTTCTTCAGTTGTTGAGACTTCATCTTCCTCCACATCTGATTCAGCATTTGATATAGTGCTTGGAGGTTTAGGATTGACGAAGGGGTTCCTTTTATATGGTTTGAAAGATTTCTTTGAGGAAGTCTCTACTACTCGTTTCTTGATATCAACCATTTCATTAGACATGGTTTTGCAGACTTTTTGTAAACCTTCAAGATCAAAAATATATTTAGGTGGTTTTTTCTTGGATTCATCCCTAAAAATCGCTTTCTTGGATTTTCATTCTTCTAGATCATTTTTCTTATCTAAGGCTAGAATTCGTTTTTCTACAGCTATTGCTTCTTTCATGTTTTTTTCCAAAGCTGGTTTGACAACTCTATCGATGAAAATAACTGTGTTTGAAGGGAGAAAAATTGTACCATTCATTTTGGACTTCATTGCCGGGTTTGGATGTTGTTGGTATTTTATTCAATAACTTATTGAAACAAGAATTGAAGTCTTTGATTAGTTCTTTAGGTTCGACTTTCAAATTGGAGAGATCATTAAGAAGGGTAGCCGCGGATCCGTCATCTCCAAATCTGGTTAGGAACCACTCTAGAAAGGCATCCCTACTATCAATCGAACCTGATGGTAATGAAACGTACCATGATCCTGCTGATCCTTGTAAGGTATAAAATAATCTTACAACTGCATCTTCTTCGACTACTTCGTTTAGGTTAATGGACAACATAAAATTATTTATCTGTTCCTCAGTTGGTAGGCCATTATTAGGATTGAACTTTGGTAGCCACTTTTCGAGATGGGTTGGCAATTGATGTAAAGGCCCTGCCATCTGTACAAATCCTAGATTTGTCGATGGCCTTGGAGGGTTTTGAGCCATCGTTGGTATCTGCGTAGAGGAAGATGTTCTAGTGGTTGAAGGTGATTGGGTAGAGGAGGCTTGTGCTCCAGTGCCTATGTAAATCACAATCTAGAGTTGTGAGGTGGATGATTGATCTTGTGATGAAACAGATAGAATGAATGAGGATGATTGAGGTGATGATGAGAGAACCTCACTATGGGATTTAGATGGTGTCTTCTGGTAGAGGGAATTTGAATGGGGGGATCCCAAAATTTTCACTCTGTTCTCTAGTTAAACTTTGAGATGAGGGAAACCGAGAAGTAACACTAGCTTTGGATAACTTAGATTCCTCTTGAGATATCGAAATCCCCTGTAACTTATGAATCAAAGATTGGACTTCAGGGGTTTCTATAGAAGAAGAATGATCTTGTTTCTTTGGAATTTTAGTAGTGGGTTCTAAGGGTTTCTTTACAACTTCTCAATTGGGATTGGGAGATTTGGAATGTGTTCAAGAAGTTGGAGGTGAGGGTGAGGGAGTTTTACTCTTAGAATGGCCTGTTGGTTTGAATTTACTTACCATTCATAGTCAGGCCCTCCTTTTAGTGCCAAAATGTTGAAGCCTAGAAAATTGTTGCTACAACATGGGGGAAAACCACTCGGTGTGGACCTTGGTTAGCAACTCCTTTTCTGTTTGGTGTAGTGGCTCCGACTGGGGATAACGGGACCAGTTTCTCAAAAGAGATTTTTATAGTGTTGATGGGGTGATATATGAGGTAATAGGGGAATGATTAAGCTAAGTGTACTCTAACCTAAACTATTAAACACATGCATATATCCTAGTTTGAACACTATTAAACTATAACTATGCCCAAGAATAAAGTAAAGTATGTGATCTACAATAATGTCCTATAGAAATTGGTAATAAAGATCATTCAACTGGAATAAGAAGTGAAATCATTTAACAATAATCATTTTGGATACATAGTTAGCTAGAACGATTGTAAAAGATATATCACATATAGAATTGTTCATGTATTCAACATAAAGTTAAAGCCAACACCATACAAAATTGCAATAATGCTAACTGAAATTCGAACTTTCATACATAAAACAATTTGAAGAAAAGTTATTGCCTTATACATCAATAAAACAGAATCACAAGATAAAAGTGCCATATATGATAAGTTCTGCTCATGTGTTTCAGCAGAGTATGCGAGATATTTAAAAGAAAATAGATCATGTTCCATTCATTCCATTAGAAACTCCTCAAAGGCACATAAGTGCATGTTTTGAAGAATGTTTCTGATAAAATTTCTAGGCCGCTCTCTAAAAGCATGAGAGGGGTTTAAATACTAAAATATAGGTCCTAAAATAGATTATTAAAAAATAATAATTGAGGAGGTTTAAACGACCTTCCTCAGATTATGCGAAATGAAACTAAAATAGAAATAAATAAAAAAAGTGACTAACTCCTTTGCATTTGTTCCTTAAGATTGCAGATATCTGTCAATGGCTTAAGCTGTGTCGGTTGGTCGATTGCAGATTTCAATTTTCCAGTAAATATAGTGTCTGTCAGTGTTGGCACCATTTGTTGTGTGGAGGTAGTTAAGCATCGCAAGGTCATCCACTGGCTGTATCGTTTGACTAAGTATTGCCAGTATGTTGCCTAGTTCAGCTTGCTCATTTATCTAATTACCTCCTCCCTTTCCTTTTTTGCTTGTCTCAACTACTGCTCTAGTTGTTTGGAATTTGGAAGAAATCCTGGTATAGATTTTGCAACCAGGTTGGTGCCATGTAGATTTTCATTAATGGCTTCGATGATGTTGTTTGTTGTTGCTGTTGTGACTGCAGTTTCCCTTTCTGCTTGCTTGAGCCGAGAATCCCAGTCTGCAAATAGAATTTCTTTATGTAATTCCTCCAGTTTTGGCAAATCAGCCTTCCTCCCATCTTTGGATTCTTGCCAAGTGTTAGAGTCAGAAATCCTTCTATGGATTTCATCATACTCAAGTCTCATGTCAACGACTTGGCTTGTTAGCTTATCATTGAGCTCGCAATAAGGACTTATTTGCAAGATTTTTTGGCAAAGAACTTCCTTTTGCTGCATTAGTTGAGAGTTAAAACTGAGTGCTTATTTTATAAACTAATCGATATGTGTATTGTCCTTATACTTATCTGTCATAACTTGTATCTGCGCATCTCTTTCTGCTAGGTTGACTTGATGTTGTATTTGCATCTGTTCAAACTCTTGTTGAAGCTTTGCTATTTGTAACTCTGCTTGTTGGTTACATTTTTCCTGCTCTAATTGTTGTTCCAACAGTAGAATCTTTTGTTCCTTTTCTCTAAGGAGCATTTGGACCTTTGTCACTTTATCAATAGTTCCTGTGGCATAGGTTCCTAGAAATTGCGATAGTCTTGTAAGGTTTTCAGATGGGTCCATGGGTGAATCTTTCCAGACAATGTCCATTGGTTCATTGTCGGGAATGGTAATAGATGCATCATCTAAATTTCTTTTCTTCCTCTACCTTTTGATGACAGCTTTCTGGGTAGGGCTATAAAACACATCTAATGGAGGAATTTCCTCAATTCTCAAAATAATTTCATAAGTGCGGGTGGCAACAATGAGCTCCACATCCTGAGTGCCTACAATTTTCTCCACTATAATTTCTTGAGTTGATTTGTGTTGTGGAGTCTGTATCTCAGATGTTTGTTTCTTTGTATGGAGCTTCTTATTAAAATGCTCCCATTCCTTTTCTAAATCAATAACTGAGGGTTTTGCTGACTCAGTGGAAGTAGAGTGAATTTCAGCCTATTTATTTGCTAAGGTATGTTCCACTGCTTTCTTTGTAGTTTCGGCTGTGTCCCTTTCAGACTCTTTGTTTTTATTGCCCCCATTTTGAGACTGCTTCTCTGAGTGCTCTGACTCATGAGTAGACTTCTCCTAGGATTCTGCTTTAGAATCTTCTTTGGAATTTTCTCTGGAGCTTTCCTCTAAGTTTACACTGGGAGTTGGCTCCCTTATTGGTTCAATTTGTAGCAGGACCAATGGGACCTTTAATAATATCCTCTCTCTATATTCATGTAAGGCTTCAAGATGATATGTGGAAAAAAGTAGTGATGCCATATGTGTGACTTCTGAAAATGTCCCTTTTTGTAGGAAGAGGTCATCGAAGGCATCTTCCTCATGGGTGAATGGTTTCACTTTCACCATAGTAGTGAAGTCTTTGGTGGTGTTGTTTGGATCGTACTGTCTTCTTAGGAACATAGTTAGTTTCAGAGATTTAATAATCTGTGCTTCTTTGCATGCATGTCCAACCACATTGCAACGTAAATGTAGGCCAAATGGCCTTTTTTTGTTCCTTCAATCCTTTTCTCAACCCACCTTCCCCTGTTGTTTGGTAGGCTATCTCCCTAGCCATTAAATTGTCGGGAAAATAGTATGGGAGGACATGTGGTGAAGCAATGGTCCAAAATACTCTGATATATGTAAGTGTATCCTCCCCAAACCATCTAGCTATAGGTAGAATATCTACTTCAGCTTCTCTAGAAAACCTAGGGGCATTTTTATTGTAGACTTGTTTATGGATAGGCAACATAACTCCTTGACAAATTTTGTAAAAATGGGGGTGAAACTGAGACTCCCACATACTCTTATGATATATATGGATAGGGAGTGAGTCTTTCACAATCTACTTCCATCCCATGATAGGAAATTTGGAGCCAAAACAGATTGTGTCCATTACATAGGCACTCATGAAAAATGGAGGGTAAACCATTGAAGAGATACTCCTCTTTCTCCTATACTCCAGAATAGATTTCGCCAAATTATCAGACAAAATTTGGGCCCAATTCATTATTGTTGCGTTTTCGGTTGCATCTATTAATGGCAACCATTCTGGGAAAAAATTGGTACTATTGGGCTTGTTGAACACTCTACATAGAATGGCTGCTACAAAACTATGAGGGGAAGAGATAGATGTTGTAGAATACATACCTGACTTATCCTTTTTTATCTTGCCTTCATTTTCTGTCTAGGTCCGCATGACGTTTGTTGGGTCTTCATTCTCCTTAGCGGGTTTCTCGAAGAACTATTTATTGTAGATTTTTTGTGGCTCTGGTAGATTGTACATAAGCCATAGGCTATCTGGTGAAAAAGATCCCATAACCTCATGCCTGCCATTCTTGAATTCTCTGTCCGAGATGTGCACCTGATCAATTATCCACTTAACTATATATGTATATGGAATTATCTTCAGTCTTGTGGCTATGCGGTGCAGAAATGAGCATGTTGTCTCGAAGAAGGAGGCGTCGGAGGAAACATGACCATTGGTTGTGGCCTTTGTTACCAAAGGTCTTGTTTTCTCCTCTTCTAATAAATCATACATGGCCTCCCATGTTAAGGTTCCTTCGTCTTTGCTACACCTAGTATCAAAGAATAGAGGGATCATTTCTGATTTTTCAGACACAACTGCCTTTCCCTTCTTTTCCATTACTCCCAATGACTCTTGCTGCAGATTTTTCCTGGAAATGGAGCAAAGCAAAAGCTATAGGATAGACACAAGTAAGAATGAACATAAGAATGAATGATACAAATAACTTTGAAAAGGTGACAAGAAAGGAGTTTTTATTAAATGCAGGTGATAAGATATCGTATCACGTCGAACCGGTTTTCAAATGTAAATGCCATTAACCATTAATAAATGACCACTAATAGTTCCTTATCCCTAGCTTTATTGCTCATTAATTTTTTGCATCATAAGTTGTGAAAGAAACTTTTTAGGGTGGCGAGCTTTTTAACTGCGAAAATGTTGATTTTACGATTGTGATGCAATATCGCAAATCACATTATCACATTTCATGTGTGCCCTTTCTTTAACATTCCTCAGGTTTCTGCAGGATGTGAAATGCAGGATGTTCATTATCGTTTTGAAAGCATAGCTTATTTGATAGGATTTTCTTTGCAAATCCCTTTTCATTGCGCAATGGACTTGAGTGTTTTTTATAACATAGTTGGCAATCAAGTCCAAGCTTCTATCACATTTCGCAATATCGCATGGTTGGTAAGGTTTCATATCTTTCCTAAGGGTTTCCAATGTGATTCGATAAGTGTGATCATGTCATCGCAATATCACATATCGCATGGTTAAAGATAATTTGTGAGGGTGTGCCCTTTGTAAGTGGCGATATGCAATGCGGGCCTTATTTTAATAAGAAATGCCTTAAGACTTAGTTCAAATGAAAAAGACTAATAGTTTTGAGGTTAAGCGCAATAATCCCTTTTGATTGCTTTTCATGAGTTTTAGTCGATAACAAGGATTTTGACACGTTTTATCATGCGATGTGCGAAAAGGCGAGCATTTGATAGTTTTTCAAAGGGTTTTATCTTGATATCTTGTTTTATTCCAAAAAAATAACAAGAAAATGCCTAAATGCTAAATTTATTATTTGGAAGGACTTTTTAAGGGTCCCCATTTTTTAATAGAATATTAGCTATTATTTTAACAAATAGGGGGGGATTGTTCAATAGCATAACATAAGGTAAGGTCATAGTGTATGAATCACGTAAATTGAAGGACTATGAGAAGCGGTACTTTGCTTACGATCTGGAGCTAACTGTAGTAGTGCACGCACTTAAAATGTGGCAGCATTACCTCCTAGAAAAGAAATTTCTGCTGTTAACTGATCATAGCAGTTTAAATTTTTTCTTTAATCAGTTTAGTTTAAATGCTTGGTAGGCCAGGTGGACCTCTTTTATGAGTGAATTCAATTTTGAAATGAAGCACCTTAAAGGAAAAGAAAATCAAGTGGCTGATGCATTAAGCAGGAAAATGCATCGCATCTATGAAATACAATTCAGCCAAATACAATCTAACCTTCCTGAAATTATTAGGGAAGCATCCCTCAAAGACCCTGAATACGCATTTCTTTGGAAACAAATAGTAGAGGATCAGAATAAGGGAAAATAGTTTGACTATGATATAACTTCTGATGAAATGTTAATATTCAGAACAAGATTTATATTTCCAACCAAAATTCTGTCAAACAATTGTTACTAGATGAATTTCATAGGAAGCCTTATGCCACTCACCTAGGATACCATAAACTTTTGACAGCTATCCGGAAAATTTATTTCTGTCCAGGTTTAAGGAAGGATGTTGCGGAATACTTATCAAAGTGTTTGGAGTGTCAATTAGTGAAGGCATAGCATCGACATCCCACTGGTCTATTGCAACCGTTACCCATTCCCGAGTGGAAATGGGAGACAATCACTCTAGATCTTATTACAAGACTACCCCACACTAAGAAGCAGCATGGCTCAATTATGGTGGTAGTGGAAAAGCTAAATAAAACAACCCATTATATACCTGTGAAATCCACCTGCAAGACTGTAGAAATCGTAGATATATTCATGAGGTAAATCTTCCAATTACATGGAACACCTCGGGTAGTAATTTCTGACAGAGATGTAAAGTTTACATATGCATTTTGGAAAACCCTCTTTTATGGGTTGGGTACCCAGATTCAATTCAGTACTGCCTACCATACACAAACATATGGCTAGACATAATGAATGAATCAGGTCCTTGAAGACATGTTAAGGATGTTCGTTATACAACAATTGCACAAGTGGGAAGACTACCTCCATTTAGTGGAGTTCGCTTATAACAATGGCCATCATGAATATTTGGGCATGAGCCCTTTTGAAGTGTTGTATGGAAGGAAGTGCCGAGTACCCATAGACTGGAATAACCTGGTTAATAAGTTAGCATTGGGTCTTGATATGTTAGCTGAAATGGAGGCCATAGTGAAAAAGTTTGTCAGAACTTAAAAGTTGCTTAGGATAGGAAAAAGGTTTATGTTGATAAAAAAAGGACTCACAAAGAATTTCAGTTAGGGGATCATGTATACTTAAAATTTAAACCCCAAAAAAGCACCTTACAATGGAAGGGTTGCGCCAAGTTGGCACCTCGGTACTATGGATCGTTCCAAACACTGGAATGCATTGGACTAGTGCCATGCAAATTAGCACTCTCTGACCACATCTGGGTTCACAATATTTTCCATGTCTCTTTGCTAAAAAATATATATATACGACCCTCAACATATAATTAACTAGGAAAATATACAAGTAATAAAATAAATGAATATGTGACATTAAGTTGTTGTTTGGTGCAATTCTAACAACCAAATTGTAAATTGTGCAGGTCAAGCCCGGGGGAGAGTTCTTGGTCAAGCCTCTTCATATTCTAGATCAGAGAGAAACCACCTTACAAAAGTGAACCATCCCCCAAGTTAAAGTGCAATGGAAGCACTTTGGCTCAAAAGAGACCACTTGCGAAGAAGAGGAGACCATTCTGCAGGCCTATCTGACATTATTTTCTTAGAAGAACGTCGAGGATGGTGTTCATCATAAGGGGGGAGAGCTGTAACACCCTATGTTGCACAATATTTACTTTTTTTTTTACCAAGTTTTACATGGAACTTTAGAAAGTTTTAATTTTTCTTAACACAGTTGTTAAGAAACTAAGGCTGGAAAAGCCAGAACATCATGATATTTTGTTTTAAATAAATTAAACAATGTGTGATTAAGAAAAATGAATAGAAACAATTACAATAACTCCTTGGACTGTTAAGAAACAATTTCCATCCTCCTTCCCCAAAAAGGAGGGGAAAATAAGCCGGGGGGGAGCGACTGGAATTTTCCTAGAGCCAGGCAGGGAGAACTAGTGGGAAAAATTAAAATGGAAGATAAGCAAATTGGTGTGTGACTTGAGGCTAGAGAATAGTCTTGAAGCCCAAGATACCAGGCTATGTACGTCTAGTGAATGTCAGGAGTAGGAAGTGCTTGGAGGGGGACACTAGACGTAATTTCTAGGTCCATTGCTGGGTGGTGAGACCTTGTAGGAAAATAAATAATATTTATGCAGTTCTAAAATCAATCAAACACAGATAAGTGACTATTTTTTATATTTAGTACATAATTACTAAAAAGCATTGTTATAAGTTAAGATTTTAACCATGCTCTGAGGTTCATAGAACAAAAACTAGGAAATATTTTTTATCCGTTAATAAAAATTATGGTATTTTGATTAAGGGAATAATTGATATTATTTGTTCCAGAGAAGACTAGAGATATGTAATTCTGTTAACTTTACCCTATACATGAACTATATATTCCCAGAACCGTAGATATTTAGTACTTTACTATTTAAATAATTATACACAGAACATTTTGACAAATGCCTATAGGCCACCTTTCTTTCTGAGATTCTCCAAAAGAAGTAAATGTAGAAACGAATAGAGAATGACAGCTAATTGGAAACCATACTCAATTCCATAAGCTAGTGGAGATTTCATTCATTATCACATAACACAACATTCAAATTCTAGCGTTATCAATAAACATAGTAAAGGAATTCAGTTCATAATTAAAGGGCGACATTAATCTCAGCTAACCATCAATGAAATTCTGAACATAAATTCAAAAATTGATAAAGCAGTTAAAGGAAAACTCTGAAAATACATATGTATATGAAATTATCAACAACTAGTTAAGATCCAGAACCGACTCTTAGTCGGATCTCGAGGGTCGAACTGAGACCAGACCGATCTTCATAATAATAAAATTCCAAACAAAAATCTTAGGCCAGTACTACCTCTAAACCAAGAAATGAAACTAGGCATTCATAAACCCTCGAAGTACAGCTGTTATATATATACACAGTGCAAGCATGGTAAAATCGAGCAAATAACCAGATTCATTTAAACATTAATAAACTAAGTTATAAATTACTGTAGCATGATTTGTAAAGTCTAATTGATTCATTCGGCAAGGGTTCACCAAGCTCTGCTCAAGGCCAACAAAAACCCTTATTAATTTAAGGAGAAAACCCTAACTGCCTTCATCGAAAGATAAAACAATAATTCTTCCCGTTCTAATCAATCGTTGTAAGGATTCAAGACACCAACCTAAGAACATTGAGGATGGAAACACTGTTAGGATAATCTTCATAGCTCGCTCAATAAAACCGCTAGTCGAAGAGTATACTCGCGAGACCAAATCAAGAGATTAGAGACTCAGCTTCCATAACTAACTTCGGAAGTAAGAAAATCTGATGGGGGGGAAATATTATGCTGTCATCTATTACCTGAAGAAGAACAGTTCCAGTCGAGGAAGAGCTGAGGGCTTGAAATTTCAAGTGGTAGTTAATATTTCCCTACAAATAAGTACACAAATAGCTGAATGTTCAATTTTCAGGACTGAACCTTACCTCAGAAGGGAGATGCTCTTGGCACACTTGTAGTCTGGCTGGAGGGAGTGGCAGCAACCATTGTAAACCTGCAAACAATAGCATCAACAACCACCAACAAAAAAATATGGAAGATTGTAATAATTATAGGGCATGGGCAGAGAAGAATTTAACAAATTACCTGTGCGCTTGCCTGGCAATGACAGGATGAGGAAGTTTGTTGCCATCATGAAGACTGCCATGAACCCAGAACTGTTCGCATAATCGTCATAACTCGGTTATTGAGTTCGACATAGTTGCAAAGTGCAACACACATAGAAAACCTCATGCAAATGAGAAATGAACATGGTTGATAGGCAAAAGAGGCATTAGGGTTAACAACCATCATCTAGACCGTCAGATTAACCCTTCGTAGATCCCATGGTGGAGCGACCTTCGACATTAATGCTTTGGCCCTTAGGCGGAGAACTGGGCTGTCAACATTAATGATGTAGACCAGATGGCATGGTATCGGTTCAATATGTTTTTCGGGCGATGTTTCCAAATCAGCGTGTGATTGGGCAGAATCATCGATTCCATAGATCCACCGGATAGACCCTTTATATCCCTTTCTAATCTTATTAACACCTCTAATTAACGCTGAGACCTTACAATAATCAATTGCGCCAAGGATTAGTGTAGTCTCGTGGCATTATGACTCGGTAGGAGTATATATATATATATATGTTAGTGTTTAAATGTTTCATTATGATTTTATTATTATTTAAAATGTATTTTTAAATGTATGGATAGATTCAATGTATTGAAAAGTTATGGAGCACTTATACTATGTAAATTTTATGACTCAAATTTTTGATTCCTATAATTCTCTATCAAATTTTGGACCAGATTAATTCTAAAATATGTTAAAAAAATAAGTTGACATATGGTTAACGATTCATTCACATTATTATTATTTGGAAAGTAATCAATTAGTCTCACAATGTAATATACATATAGTATATTACTACTATGTAATAATGTATAATCATTTAAATGTACGAAGTTGTGTATAAATTAATATTTTACATTTATGTATTGTAATCAACAATAATCATGCATTTTGTTCAAAACATAATTTATCAGCTTTAAATGTATTTTTACAGGGAATTGTGTAACTATTATATATTTTGGAGTTTTTTTTATCATTTTAATCATAATTGAAACAAGTTTTCGATCAAATCATAATCTTAAATTTGTGATTCCATCATACCTTTACTAGATTCTAACCAAATTTAACTCGAAAAGATACCAAAAAACTCAAATATCTATAACAAATAGACAACTTTTTACCTTTCTATTGTAATCATTTTATAATCAATTTTATAGAATTAATTTGTGATTCCATCATACCTTTACTAGATTCTAACCAAATTTAACTAGAAAAGATACCAAAAAAAACTCAAATATCTATAACAAATATACAACTTTTTACCTTTCTATTGTAATCATTTTATAGGATTCACCTTTCTATTGTAATAATTTTATAATCAATTTTATAGAATTCAAATAATAAATAATTGTCGTTTAATATGGATATATTTATTTATGTTCATTACGGTTAATAAAGTAGGTGTCGTGAATTTTTTTTTGGTTTTTAGTTTTTTAACAATGTGAATTTTATCTTAATAGTGTGTTGGTCTTTTTATAGTTTATATTGAGATAAAATTAAGGATCTATTCATATTGATATTTAGTTATTAATTTAAATTATAAATAGTTTATTGTTCACATATATGATTTTTTCCTCTACCAGTTTTATATATGTAAGGTCTTTTTATAGTTTATATTGAGATCAAATTAAGGATCCATTCATATTGATATTTAGTTATTAACTTAAATTACAAATGGTTTATTGTTCACATATATGATATTTTCTCTACGAGTTTTATATATGTAAGTACTTTGAGAATAATTAATAGACATGGTTTAGTTATCTTAGTCTATCGGTTTTTTGGTGGTAATTTAATGATACATTTTTTTTTGGTAATTTAATGATACATATTTTATGAGATTATGATTTTTTATTATTTAAAATGTATTTTTAAATGTATAGATAAAATTTATGTTTTAAAAAACTATTAAAACACTTAGATTATGTAAATTTAACAACTCAAATTTGTAATTCTAGCAAATCTCTATTATCTTTAGATTAAATTAACTATCAAATATGTAAAAAACAAAACTAAAATTTAGACTAGAACATAATCAATACTTGAGATCTTACACTCATATGTTGACATATAATTAAAAATCCATTCACATTATTATTTGCAAAATAATTCATTAATCACACACCCTATAATATATCTCTATAATAACATATAATCATTTATGACATTCAAAATAGTTGTATAAATTAATATTTTATAGCAATTAAAACAATTATACATAATCATGCATTGTTTTCGAAAATATAATTTAACAGCTTTAAATGTATTTTTACACTTCTATTGTAATAATTTTATAGAATTTATATACTAAATAATAATTATTTAATAATATATATATACTAAATAATAATTTTTTTATATATATTATATATAAATATAATATATAATATATATATATAATAATATAGATATATATATATATATATATAATTTATATATTAAATAATTATTTTTAATTAAATATATGTTATTTAATATATAATTATTTTATTTATATATATATGATGATGGTGGTGGTGGTTAACGTCCACTGAGATCAAACATTGGTCTATCGGACCTAAAGAAACAAATTATTTATTTTGATTTAAGATTTTATTCCTATGCTAAAAAAGCTTGGGAAGAAGCCTCCCAAGCTCACTATAATTTTGACATTGTAAAAGGCTAGGAAGGTCAGTATTGTAACAAAGATTGTGAAACTGAGATCTAATGTGGTTGTACGTGGGGCGCTCTAAGAGGAAGTGGTTTTCATCCTCGATGTTCCTATTCTCACATATATGGCAGATCCTTTCCATCCATGGCGTTTGAGGAACTGCGTAACGACCTGTTTCACTATGGAGCTCATGAGAATTCGTTCTAATCTTTGCTATATTAATTTTCTTCTTTGAGCTAGTTAAAATAGAGAGATACTTTTGATCTTCTAGGGTGGGGTTGATGACCTTCTTATAATAACTTAATTTTCTTTTAGCCACTAAATCTTTCTTACACCACATTTTTTCTTTGAACTTAGAAGTAACAACATCTTTAATGTTATTTATGTTTTGCAATGCATCATTTTCGTTGATCTCCCAATAGTTTAACCAGGCCCTTGTGTCTTTATGCCACCCCCGATTGAGCCTTAGGTGGTTTTGGCTAGAATTTAAAGCTAGCTTAGGAAGCCTATGATCGTCTATGTTATTGAGTTTGTGCTTGTATAACAAAAACCTAATCATAGCTAGGCTCTCAATAGCGGAAATACCTGCTTCTATAAGGAGAATAGGATAGGGTGTATTACTTTTAATTTTCATGTGATAAGTTATAAAACGCTTCTGGATTTGCTAAATCTTTCTCCATGATTCTCTGGAGATGCTGCAACCCCAAACCTCACAGCCATATAAGATAACAGAAGTGACTAAAGTTTCAAAGAGGAACTTCTTTTTATCCTACAGTACGAGGTTTGTTGTTTTACAATTATTTTCAAGACCAAAATAAGCTTTCCACCCCCCATTAATCCTTTTCTCAATGCTATGGTTCCAGTTGAGCTTGTGATGAATATCAATTCCTAGGTACTTGTAAGAATACACTTCCTCCAAGTTATTATTGTCATACATAAAATTAGTGTAAGTGTCCTTCTTAGATTTGATAATCATAACTTTTGTTTTGTCAGTGTTAACCGTCATACCCATGGTAGAGCAGAAATCCTTAAGAAGACTGAGTTGCTTATCAAGATCAGACGGGCACCTTGCCAAAAGAACAATATCATCAGCACAGAGAAGAAGGATGACGACTATCCCAGCTAAGATCGTGCCATCACTTCCTGCTTCCTCTAAATAGCCTTCGAGCTTATTGATGTAAATGCCAAATAGGGTAGGGGAGAGGGGGCAACCTTGTTAGAATATAACAACTAGTTTTCACTAAGGAATTATTATTGATTAATAAACAAATTTTCAATATAAATAAAGTAACAATGGGCAAATAGTTGTAAATAATGAATTAAATTAATTCTATTGTCATTATTATTATTTTAATAAAAAAAGTCCTATAATAATATCGTCAAACTTAATTATTCCAAACAATAAAACTAATAAATAAAATAAACAATAATAAGAAAAATACTAAATAAAATTATAAAATTAAAGATATATTATAAAACAAATTAAATATGAATTAAATATTTTTATGTTTTTTAATTATTTTATTGTTTAGATTAGGAAAGTATTATAGAAATAACTAAATTAAATAATATTTTTCAATTTAATATTCCAATAATAAAATAAATAATTAAAGATAATTAAATAAATGGATAATTTATTAGTTAAAAAATAAAAAAATAAATAAAGGAATCGAGAAATCTGATTGGAAAAAATTAAATTAAAATTTAAAAAATAAAAATATATAAAAACTAAGCAGACAAGGTATGGATCCAATACCTACTAATACTCCAACCATTGTCTCTATTCAGATTGTTGGGCCTCCTTTCAATTTTAAAGGTCTCCCTAAACTTACGGTGATGAAAATGATCAATCCTTGCAATGACCCTCGCCTCTTCAATGCAGATGTGATGTTTTGTCTTTTCCGCATGTTCTGCCAAAGAAGATGAGCGAGGCCTTCCATGTTTGATGTCAGTTGTATGCTCATGAATCCTTTGATTTATTGAGAGGCCAGTTTTACCAATGTGCGGAGTCCCACATGAGCATGGGATGATGTACACAACTTTCCCATATTCAGGGTTTAGAGGGTCCTTCATTGATTTAGGTTACTATAGATAATATTTAGGAGTTTAAATGTCGAAGGAAATTTATGTGTCTTCAAGATACTTGCAATCTTGTTTGTGGTCCCTTGAATAAACGGAAGATGCACCCTTGAAAATCGATCCTTAAGATCCTTTTTAATCTTATGACCTTTTTCAACCTTAAGGAAAGCTCTAAGACACTAGAACCTATTATAACCATTCTTATTAAAAACATTAAGAAGATGGTTGTTTTCATGATTGAGGTGGTTTTCATCAAAAATTCATAATGCTCGAGTGTCTAAGGTGTTGAGAACACCTAGCTTTTGAGCATGGAAATGATGCGAATTAGCATGAAGATATTGTCCAGTGTGAGTTTCCTTCCAAAAAACCTAGTGGGAGAAAGAGCCATCATCTCTTTTTAAAATAAGAACATTGAGGAAAGATAGGTTGCCATCGATTTCACATTCCACAATAATATTTATGGAATTATTTGAAGCTCCCTAAGAATAGTTAAAGACCCGATGAATCTGAAAGACATGAAAGATGTGTATTTGTTCCCATGTTCTTGCGGAACTCCCTACATTGGGTAAACTATTCGTTTCACCAATCAAAGGATTTAAGAACATGTGGCTGACATAAAGCTTTGTAGGACTCGGTCCTCAGCTCTAGCTGCACATGCGGGGAAGACTAAACATCACATTAGTATTGAGGATTCCCAAGTTATTGCTAGGATTAACGACTTCCACCATCGTAAGTTTAACGACGCCATTAAGATAGAGAAAAGGTCTAAGACCCTAAATAGGGATGATGGTTGGAAATTTAGTTGTTGTTGGATCCCCTCTCTTTATTCTTGAATTTATTTATTTATTTATTATTATTATTATTATTATTATTATTTATTTTTCATAGAATAATAGAAAATGGTATTATTATTAACAAAAATATATAATTATTTTAATACAGAAAATTTGAAATTTTTTTACTCACCTGCATATTAATAATTAATTTCCTTCTTTTTATTTTACTTTTTATATTTTAATTTTTTAAATTTTAATTTTATATTATTATATATATATTATATATATATATAAAAGTTATTGTTGTAGTTATTTTTCCTTTATTTCCATTAAAAAAATACATAATAATTGGTAATAATAATAAATATAATAATATATATTTTCTAATTTTTATTTTAGTATTATTTCCTATTTTTAAGACCTTTTCATTAGTTTTATATCTTTTTAAATTTGACTTTATTTTATTTTTCTAACGTTCATAATAAATTAAAAATTAAGAACAATTTGACCATTGGGACTAATTCATTGCATCTCTACTATTTGTTGGCTCTATGCTTCAGCTATCTATCCAAATCTTGAAGATAAACCACAGTAAGTGGTTTAAAACACTTCAACTTTTTGAATAGGCCTAATGGTTAACAGCGTGTGTTTCCTCCTAAGAGATCACAGGTTCAAAACCAGAGGGGGGTAGAGTATGCATGCCTTCATAGACTTAGCAGTCAAATCGTTGCGTAGAGGTGGGTCCCTTGTCCCACAAATAAGGGGGTCCCATATACACCAATTTGTTTCCTCGCTTGGTCGTGACCTTAAAAATGAAGAATAATAATAATAATCGGCATGTGATTTTGTTTGAAAATATTTCATATAAACTAGATTGATTGTTAAGATACTAGAAAAAGAGCACAAACATTTCCCAACCATAAGACTAGATGATGCAAGTGTCATTCACAAACCTTTTACAAATCTTAGATTAGAATAGAGCTAAGGACAAGGCCTTAGATTCAAAGTCCTGCATGAATAGATTAGCCACTACAAGGGAAAGCGGAGAACCCATGGCAATGCCACAAGTTTGTTCATAAAACTCCCCTTCAAAACTAAAGAAAGTAGATGTAAGACACGTTTCAACCAAATAAGTTGTATTTGGATATGTAATGTGTTTTATAACTTAAATGGCCTCGTTAATGGGGATATTAGTGTACAAGAAGACCACATCTAAACTCACCAGATTATCACTAGGATCCACCCTTATACCCTCTAACGCGTTGAAAAATGAATACAAATCTTTGACAAAGGATTCAATCCAGACAATAAGAAGTTTTAGCTTATTGGCTAAAAGTGTAGCAAGAATACAGGTCGTCCCTCTTATGGTGTCAAAAATGGGAGCAGGCCCCTTCTTTATGGATCTTTGTAGGACCATAAATCTTAGGGGTGAGAGGGATACTCTCAATAAGTTTCTAGATAAGGGAGCTAATAGTGCTACTATATTTTATGGCTAGAGAAATTGTTTTAGAAGTATTCTTTAAGGGATTCTTATTAAGTCTTCTATAGCTCCCACTATTGTAAAGGTGATCTAATATTTTTCTCTGGTAATATTCCTTATCTAAGATAATAGCAGCTCCCCCCTTGTTAGCTTTAAGAACAATGATGTCCTTGTTATTGTTCAAATCTTTGAGAGCCTCAAATTGAGGTTTTATAAATTTATTCTTAGGGGGATGTTTATTTATTTATTTATTCTTTTTCTTATTCTTTTTATTTTATTTATTTCTATAGGACCTTCCTTTTGATTTAAATAATAAATTTATTTTAATTCATTATTTTTATTTATTTTATATTTTATATTTTTGTTTGTTTATGATGATTATGATGATGATTAACATCAACTAAGACTAATGCGGTCTATCAGACCTCAAGATAAGAAAAATAATTTAGTTGTGATTCTTCAAAATCTTGTTTCTATCATCAAAGAGGAGGGAAATAAGTGCTAAAAGATCACTATAGCTGGGTTGGATTAATCAGTCAAGAAGGTTGGAAGTGTGGTAGATGTTAGAGAATTGAGAGTGGATGTGAGTAAGAGTAAGGAAGTCTAAAAGGAAGCACTTTCAATCTTCCACCTTCTTAGTGTCACAAATTTCACAGCTTCTATCTTCCTAGTGAGTCTTGGGAGTATACCACCGCCCAGTTTCACTTCGAAGCTCATGAGAATTAGTTCTTATCCTAATGATGTTCATTCTTTTCTTACTGTTGGTTAACATAGAGAGATAATTTTGGTTATCAAGGGTGGGGTTGATCACCTCCTTATAGTATCTTAGCTTCCTTTTACCCTCCATATCCTTACCATCCCACATCTTGTCCTTAAAATTGGAGGTAATAGAATCTTTGACACTATCCTTGCTTACCATGATGATCTCCTCCTTAATCCTCCAATGGTTGAGGAAAGATTGGGAATCCTTATGCCACCTATGCTTGAGGCAAAGATGGGGGTTTTGACTAGAGTTATAAGCGATTTTTGGGAGCCTCTTGGGGTCCATGTTGTAAAGGTTCTTCTCATACATAAGATATCTAGACATAGTCATACTTTCAATGGGGGAGAGGCTAACTTCGATCTAGAGGATAGGATAGGGAGTATTTCCCTTGATCTTTAGGTTATAGGTTATGAATTTCTTTTGAATCATCTCAATCTTTCTCCATGACTCTCTGAATATACTGCAACCCGAAACTTCACATCCGTATAAGACAACGGGGGTGACGAGAGCCTTGAAGATGAACCTCTTTTTACTCCACATGCAATGATCAACCAACATACAATTGTTTTCAAGTTCGTAATAAGGTTTCCAGCCTCCAATAATCCTTTTCTTGATGCTATAATTCCAGTTGAGATGATGAGGAAAGTCAATACCCAAATATTTATAAAAAGAAACCTTCTCTAAGCAATGGTTATCATAAACAAAACTAAAATGGGTTCTCTTTTTGGACTTAGTGATTATGACTTTAGTCTTGTTGGTATTAACCGTCATACCCATCTTGGAGCATAAAGTAGAAGAGTAATGATTATGCCAACAAGATCGGTGTTGTTGCAACCTACAGTATCCAGACACTCCTCTAGCTTATTGATGTATATGCCAAAAAGGGTACGGGATAGAAGAAACCCTTGGTTAACTTCGATATTGCATGTAATGCTTTAGACCATCCTTTGTTGGTCTTAAGCTTGGAAATAACAGTGTTGTAGTGGCAAATCACAACCATCCTCAGTTCAGGAAGGACCATGATCGCTCTTATCCCAAGGAATAGTGTTGAAATCTTTTATAAAGTCCACAAAACAACATAAGAGATTGGATTTACTATCACGACATTCCTCTACAATGATCCTGAGAGTAACAAGATGGGCGATAGTCAAGTGATGTCTTCTAAAACTAGCTTGTCCTTTAGCTCTTTTACCATGGTTTTCAACCGAAAGGCTAAGCTTCTTTTCTAGAATGAGCACATATAGCTTGGCTAGGATGTGGATAATCATAATGGTCTTGTAGTTAGAGGGAACACTTTTGTTCCCATTTTTAAAGATAGGCACAATAAGGATTTGCGTCCAAAGATGAGGGAACCCATGCTATACAACTAAATTGAGAAGCTTGTGGAGATTAGGAATGAGGATAGATCCTCCCATTTTGAATATCTCAGCTTGGTATCCTTCAATATATTTAGATTTCCCATTAGCGAGCTTATTAATCCCAGACCCAATGTCTTCCAGAGAAAATAAATCCTCCTTAGTAGGAATGTTTACGATGGTGGCCATGGTGTCGAGAGAGTCATACAACTTCTTATGATAGCTATCCCAATTTTCTAAGGGGATAGAATGATTATCTTTAGTTTTACAAACAAGCACATTCCGCGAGAACTTTCATGACGCGACATTAGAAAGGTGGATAAGATGTTCATGTCTCTTATTAATATATGCCATATTCTTCCTCGTGATGAGATATTTGTATATACTTATATTTTGGAGCTTAGTGATTTTATTAGGAGCATCTCTAATCGTTTTCCTAGAAATTTTACAGTCTTTGTTGTACCAAGGATTGGAAATTCTATTATTCTGCTTATATGATGTCTCATTAGAGAAATTTCTAATGGAAGTGGAAAGCGTAGTAGTAAAATGGTAATAAATATGATAAATGTTGTTGTTGTAAGCCAGGGAGCCTAAATCCCTTTCTAAATCCCTTAAGAAAAGGTCGGCGTTACTTCTATCGAAGTGTATGTGTCTTTTTCTTCAATGGTCTCTTGCATGTGGGTGGTATGCATAACAAGATTGAGGGATGTAAACAAGGGTCTTTGTTTAGAGTCAGGCTCGAACCCATTAAGTATCTCGAAGTTTGTAATACGGTTGAGGAAAACGGTGTCGAAAATCTCATAATCCATGACACTACTACCCATCCCATGGAAATAGGTCATCTAACCAGACATAGGACACTTGTTAATAGAATTATAGATGATTAGGACCTGGGAACTACAAAGTTTGAGGAGATCGATGCCAAATAAGTTCTTAATTATGTCTTCAAAGTTTCTCTTGAATCTATTATCTAAGTTAATATCTTCATCGAGCCACAAGGGGTCCATGTTTTAGTTGTTAATTAATATAATTTCTTGGATAATATCCATTCTAGCATTAAATCCCCCAAGAAAAAGGTTATTACGTTCATTCCTTAGGTTCTAGATGTCTTTTTCTAAGGTATTGAAAGGACAATTCTTATCCAAGTTGTTTTTATTATAGGATGTAGAGTTGATAGGAGTGAAATAATAGATTTCAATAAAGATCCTATTGGTGGTAGAGTCAGAGATCTCGATCTAAATGTATTGATTGAAGGGGTCAATTTTATGAAGTCAGATGTGGGAGGAAATAATGTTCCTTATATAGCAGGCTATACCACTAAAATCCGTCTAAGAGGGTTTCTTATTCCAAGCGGACTAAAGAGTGAAACCGTCAAGGTGAGGGACCCTAGATTCGTCATGCTCCCAAGTTTCAACTAAAATAATAAGATCAATATAACTCAGGATCCAACTTAATATATGACCTTTATACCATGGAAAACCATGGAAATTCCAGAAGAGGATCCAAAGTGATTCAAGTCCATATTTATCACTCGTTCTTGAGACTTTATCTCTAATAATAGCTTACCTATTACTAATGATCACCCATTTCCCTATCTTTCTTGCCTCCTTGACCTCTTGGACCTCTTTCCTAAGTTCAACTTTTTCTTCTAGAATGAGATCTTCATTTATAAATATTCATGTTCCGTTTAGGCTTGGGATTTCCTGATTATATCTAATTTATGTACATTACAACTGACCTTGATACGGATTAGTCTGTGTTTATGCTCAAGTGTCTTTCCTACCCTTATTTCTTCTATGAGATACATTGTTTGAATTTCATTTTTTGTTTTTAATTGTTCTTTAAATATTTCTAATGTGTCTTCATTGTTTTGTTGTTCTATACCAACAATTATATGGTTTAACGCTCTTTTGTGGCGCTCATGGTCGAGTACAATTAGTTTATTAATTTCTTCTTTTATGGGTTTAATATCTAGTTTATTTTGTGTGTTATTTAGGGTTGAGTTATTATGTAGTTTTTTATTTTTAATTTTTAATCTCACTTTTCAAGGTGTCATTTTCTTTAACCATTTCTTGTTTACTGTTGAAAATAATACTGAGAGGGGGGGGTGAATCAGTATTATCTAGTCCTTTTCCCATATCTTCCGTATTTATACTTTGAATTATTTTTGCATATCAGTGCCATAAAATAATGAGCATGAACAAGAAAAACAGACAGTCACATCAAAGAACACCAGATATAAGGTGGAAACCCAATGTGGGTGAAAACCACCTGCTGCAATATGTCTCTATCTTCTTTCAAATTAGAAACTCCTTTTTCAATGGTCTTGTACTGGTGTAGTCCTTTACCAGTACGCAGGCTGCAACCTGCAGAGAGCTACAACTCTCTCTCGTTTTCCAGTCTCTCCTGGAAGGGAGCTACAACCCCCTACTTCTTTTCAAGGACCACTTTTCATAAATTTTCAAACTGGATCCATATACATCAAATGATCATCAAGTACATATAAATTACAGTCAGCTGCAGTAACCAGATCAAAATAACACAACTGAACCCAGAACACCTTATCAACAGAAAAATTCAGTCAACAGAAGATCTTAAGTCAGACACGCAGTTTTCCTTTTACTGGCCTGCGTCGCTACGCACTTCACCCTCTGCTTTTCTGCGTATACCCGCAGAGCTCCTTCTGCTGCACTGCGTGACCACGCACTACTTCTTCTACTGCGCTGCGTACAGTACGCACCCAAATACACTATCGCGTCGCGTACTTCACTGAAGGCACACACCCAAAGACACTATCGCGCCGCGTACTGTTTATGTGCGTACGCACCTGAACCATCGTCGCTCTGCGTACCCACGCACTGCTCCTTCGTCGCCTTAGCGTACCCACGCACTGCGCCTTTGTCGCCCCTGCGTACCCACGCACTTATCCTTCTTCTGCTCTGCGTACCTACACAGAGGCACCGTTAAACACCTGCGTACATCAGATTAGGGCTGAATTTACAGATCACCAGTGTGCTACAGTTAGACAGATGCCCAGATCTAATCAAGCGTTCGGGAGATCACCCTTTACAGATTCGCCTTCCACTTCACTTTCATATAGATCAAGCTTTTTCAAACAATAACCCAAATATTTCAGATCTTAAGATATTCAACCCAAAAGCATACTAAGCCAAATGATCTCCTTTGCTTTATATAGGCAAGCTCTTCCTCAAATCAAGGATCATGGGGCTCAATAATAATAATAAAATAAAACAATACCACGGGCCAAAACAATGATAACACAATACCG
>APFE031335553.1:704-31055 GCA_000404065.3 Pinus taeda
CTGAGACATAGTAAGAATTCGTAGATTTTCTTTTTCTTCTATTGCAGATACTTTAGATTCAAACTTGGGGGACAATGGTCTTAGAACCTTTTCAACCACAATAGCCTCTTTTATTTCTTCACCCAAATTTTTCATACAATTAACAACTTCATGTACCCGAAGAAAATAGTTAGCCACACTTTCATCATTATACATCTTGAGAGTCTCATACTGAATCCTGAGAGTTTGAAGTTTGGCACGCTTTACCTGTTCATCTCCTTCATAGCTTGTGACAATCTTTTCCCATATCTCTTTTGCGGATTTATAGTGCATAACCTTCACAAACTCAATTTGAGATAAACATCCCAACAAAGTACTGACTGCTTTAGCATTTGTTTCATACTTCTTCTTCTCGGCCGCATCTGTAGGAGTAGCTGAAGGAAAAGTGTAGCCTGTCTCTATGATATCCCAAACTTCCGTACCAAGAGATTGAAGATATGCAGTAACTCTTACCTTCCAATAATTGAAGTTTGTCCCATCAAAAATCGGTGGCCTGATAGATGCTTCCCTCTCGTAGTTGCTCATGATGAAAGATCTTCCTTCAAGCGATCAAGCTTCTTCAGAAGGACCCGCTCTGATACCAATTGTTGAAAATAATACTGAGAGGGGGGGTGAATCAGTATTATCTAGTTCTTTTAACAAATCTTCCTTATTTACACTTTGAATTATTTTTGCATATCAGTACCATAAAATAATGAGCAAGAAAAAACAGACAGTCACATCAAAGAACACCAGATATAAGGTGGAAACCCAATGTGGGTGAAAACCACCTGCTGCAATATGTCTCTATCTTCTTTCAAATTAGAAACTCCTTTTACAATGGTCTTGTACCGGTGCAGTCCTTTACTAGTACGCAGGCTGCAACCTGCATAGAGCTACAACTCTCTCTCGTTTTCCAGTCTCTCCTGGAAGGGAGCTACAACCCCCTACTTCTTTTCAAGGACCACTTTTCATAAATTTTCAAACTGGATCCATATACATCAAATGATCATCAGGTACATGTAAATTATACAGTCAGCTGCAATAACCAGATCAACAATAACAGAACTGAACCCAGAACACCTTATCAACAAGAAAAATTCAACCAACAGAAGATCTTAAAACAGATACGCAGTTTTTCTTTTTATTGGCCTGCGTCGCTATGCACTTCACCCTCTGCTTCTCTACGTATACCCACAGAGTTACTTCTGCTGTACTGCATGGCCACGCACTGCTCCTTTCACTGATCTACGTACAGTACACACCAAAATGTACTATCGCGCCGCGTACTGCACAGTAGGCATGCACCCAGAAGAACTGTCGCGCCGCGTACTATCGCAGTAGGTACGCACCCAGAAGAACTGTCGCGCCGCATACTATCGCAGTAGGTACACACCCAGAAAGACTGTCGCGCTGCGTACTCAAACAGTAAGCACGCACCTGAAACACTGTCGCGCTGCGTAACCACGCAATTCACCTTTGTCGCCTCTCCGTACCCATGCACTGCCCCTTTGTCTCTTCTGCGTACCCACGCACTGACCCTTTGTTTCCTCTGCGTACCCACGCACTGTCACTGTTGATCACTTGCGCACCTCTGATTAGGGCCAAAAATACAGTCAGATACTCATATCTGATCTTGCGCTCGAGAGATCACCCTTCACAGATTCGCTTCCAACTTCTCTTCTAAAGATCAAGCTTTTAAACCAAGAACCCAATATCAGATCTTAAGATATTCAATACACAAAAGATACACAAGCCAAATGATCTCCTTAGCTTTATATATGCATGATCTTCCCTAAATCATGGACTAATACCACGGGCCAAAACCATGATAATATAATACAGTCGCTAAATACCATAGGAAACCCCACGTGTGCGCGCTTTTACTGTCTTGAAGTGTGTGCACTGGGGTACGCACCCCATGAATGGGTAACCCGCATATTTGGACGCGGTCCTTGCATGGTATACCTGCGGATACGCAGTTCCTGAATGGTTCTCTTGCGTACTTCTTTATTTTCATCAAAATGAGAGCCATGCCATGGGTGTTGCCATCAAGTACAACATCTGAAACATATAATCATACCAGAACCATAATGCCAACACCATGCATGCTAGAACTAGCGAAGAAATCATACATGTAACTAGGTTCCTGTAAATAAAACTTGTTGCATTTGTTGATCCCATTGTCCTCTTGCACTTTTTAGCTTTTCCTTTGCCTTCTTGCTAAAAATCCCTAGTATGCCATAATGCTCCAAAATTGCTCCAATAAAACTTGAAGTGTCCAAGAGTATGAGAGAGAGAGAATAAAATGAGAGTGCGAAAGACTAAACTAACAAAAGCTGTGAACTAATCCTCAAAATCCTTAATATCATTGAGGCCTCTATTTTCTTCAATTTCCATTATTTTTCTTTTACTTTCCACCTCTGTTATAGACATATTTGGGAACTGCAACCCCAATCACATATGACGATAAACAAAGGGCTTTTAAACCCCTAAAAGTGTTGTTTCATACCCTAAAGGATCAAGGTTAACTGATTACATCATTTCCCAGAAGTTCCACCTGAAAAACTACTCAGAACTGGCCAAAACTGACCCATACAAGTTGCTCCTTGGTCAAGGTGCGATGGATCTCACCTATTACACATGGGGGTTGCGATGCATACTGAAAAGGTCTTCTGTGGGGTGTGATGGGTGAGGGTAGAAAAATGGAAAAGATATTTTGCTAAGTGGAAACCTAGAGAATCTTCTAGAAACTTCTCATATGACACTTTCCTCTCTGAATTTGCCCAGGGATGAGTAAGAGATCATGAAATATCTAAGTGGAACCAAGAACTATCAGTGAAATGACACTAATCAAAAACCCAGAAGCTGACTCACTGTTACAAAAAAAATTGTCACCATGACTTTCTACAGTTTGTGTGAGTCCATGAACACTCATACATACCTCCTTTGCAAGTCTTAAGCCTCAACTCTTCATGTCAAGCCTTGAAAATGGGAGAAAGGCCTTAAAAATATCTCAAATCCTGGTTTCGCACTTTCTCCTAGCATTACCTGTGGTGCTGCACCCAATGGTCATGTTTCCTGCGAACCTGACTGCTCTGTCTATTGAGTAATGGATGCAAACCCCTGTAAAAGTTAAAAAGGTGTGAGTTCATTCTTAAAAACTCATCTTGGGTCACTTCTAGATACTTCTAGAATGAATATTACGCTGGAAAGTCCACTCCACCTTGGTTCATCCATTCCATAACTAAGGGAGCTAACTCCACGATATGAGGTGCTTATCCCATTGAAGGAGGAACTTATCCCTTCAATGGTGGAACTGAAACTTCCTCCATTTGCACTATAAATTCATGCATTGGGCTGGTTGTAGGGGGGGTTGAAAGCTGAAGATTCTTGAGAGTAAATACTGCTGGAAATTAGACTTACTTTTTGAGCTTGTGAGAGGAGAGATCACATACCTTTCATGTCATTTGGGAAGTGAGTGAGGCTTGTCAAAGTAGAGGAGACTCCTGCTGGACCCTGGAAAGAACTTGTGCAACATCAAGGCAAAGGTTGTAAGGTTCTTTATTTCATAAAATTAATACAATCAAGTTTGTTTTTCTCAATGAACTGTCTCTAATGGTTTATTTTATGAGCTCCTTGATCTTCATAATGAACATGTTTTATTATAATATCTATGCAGGTATGCTTTGATGTGCGTTTGTTTGTGTATGCAGGTTATTGAAATGGAATTGCTTGAAGCTGTTGGGATAAAACTGCCACAAACAAGTGTTGGACCAAGGTAGGGTCTGTTACACCTCTCAGTGTTCATTTATGAATTGAAACATGTTTAGAGAAAAGTAGATTTGCTTGTGCTCTTTTTTGCTAGATATCATTTGATACTAGGGAGATCGGTCTTGTCTACAAGAAAAATTTATCCGGCCAACAAATTGGCGACTCCACTGGGGACTGGTTTGGTTTGGTTTTTGATTTGTCTTTGCTTTGACTTGAGAAACTTGAGTTTTGGTTTCTAATTTTGCCTTGATGTGTGTGAGTTAGGGTACTTGTTAGATCCTGGTTAGATTTTTATTTTTTGAAATTTTGGAAGAGGACCGCACCTTCTGCGTTAGTTACAGTGCGGACATGTCCACACTGTTACAGTGTAACACAGAGCGGAACCGCACCTGGTTCTACTAGGGGCCTGCGGACCTTGTCAAAATTTTGAAAAACCTAAGATCCATCTGCCCAATTAGGTTTAGCTTTTGTCCATAGCTGTTAGTATATGCCCAGACCTGCACTTGTCTTGACAAAAGTTCCTTGTCAGTTAGTTTTCATTGGCATTCTCGTTTGAAGTGATTTTCTAAGAAGTTTTGCCTATTGGATTGATTTTTTCCTGGTCTTCGTAGTAGCTCAAAGATCCGAAGCCTTAGAGCCTTAGATCACCCTAGTCTCTCTGGTCTTCTTGCTGAGTTTGACTAGCTTATGAAATCTATCCGTGAAGAGATCTAGATCCCATTTGTCTCTTTTGCAAAAATTTGATTAAACTTGATTACAAGTTTCGAATTTCATTTTTTATTAAAAAATAATTGGGTGTTTTTGATTAGTTTGTTGAGCTGAACAAATTGATCCTTAGTTCGCTAAAAGACTAAGTTGAGCATCCTCAAAAACATTTCAAGTTTCTTTTTAATCCATTTTTCGTTTAGATCTCAAGAATAGATTATAGTTTTGAGTTTTTTCATAGAAATTATAGAAGCTTGTTGAAAAATTTGTTTTCAATAGTTTTTTAGAGTTTTTCTAAAAATCTTAAAAGCTCTCTTAAAAGAATTGTTTATCCTTGTAGTTCTTGATTGTTGAAAAGCAAAGGGATTTTCCATGAGCGTGATTAGTAGTCTCGTTTTAAAGTTATTTGAAAAATACAAAAAGTTTCCTTTTAGGTGTAGGTTAAGAGAAATATTTGATTTTCAAAGCATTGCATTTTCAACTCTTCCTTAGCTAGAAATTCATTGAAAGGGAAAAGGAATTGTTATCATCTTAGGTGCATTTTTTAGTGTTTTGGAGTCGAGTCTTCACACCATAAAGTTTAATCTCCACACCCGTTGACTTAAGAAACAAGCAATAAAATTAACGTTTAATTAAAATCCATCTAGCACTCTTTTTATTTTCTAGGGCCCTTTTCACCAACATAGCTTAGGCTAGTATCTTGGAGTAGGGAGTAATTAACTCTCCAAGATAGTTTAAACAAACAAGTAGTCGATCTTGCAGTAGGGAGAAATTCCAATTGTTACATCTATGCTCTAGGAAAGCTCCTCTTAAAGGAGAAGCACGAGATCATATCCGAACGAGTGTGGGAATCAATCCTTCCTCATTGGAAACGATAGAAGATATTCACGTATTAAAAACGGTAAACCTCGGATTGACCATTGTTGAGGAGCCTGGGGTCACTTGTTGGTAAACCTTGGATTATGTCAAGGAGCCTTCAAGGGGATTGAGCTTGTTACTCTGCCCTTGCGTGCGTATCGGATTGTAGACTGTTCCCCCAGGTATATTTGTTTCCATTGGTAACCTTAGTGACCATAATCTTTAGGATTCTTTCCTAGGTGATGGTGGAGAGAAGATCCCACTGTACATGGAGCAGACGTCGACTAGACTCACTTGGACTCTCTGGGGGGTTATCTTCACTCGAGACAGTTATAATGGAGAAATTTTGTGCCAGTCTGTTTGATTAAGCAGGTTGTCAGGGTAACTATTCCAACCGCCATTTCTGTATTGAATTCTACGACGTTGGATTTCATCACCAACTAGTGTTTTCAATCCGGAAAGATACTGTTTGTGTGTGGTTTGATCTCCTAGATTTATTAGGCATGTGCTTCAAATTGTTTGGTTATTTAGAGACTTTAGGTGGTTTTCTTGATATTTTCTTTGTTTTCGTGTGAATTAATTAAATAATTAATCGTGGCAGAATTATCGAGACAATCTCGTCGACTGCGGGGGCAGCCTCCCGAATTTACACCAAGTCAACTTGAAGGGCTGTGAGCTCTTGTCACACCTAGTGAAAATAGGGTTGGGTTACCAGAGGCCAGAGAGTCTTCGTTAATCATACATCCTGATCATCTAGTACAAGCAACAGAACATATTTCTGAATTGATTTCATTTTCCAAGGTTACTGGTAGTATCGCTCCTACTAGTTCATTAGTCGAAGAACCTGAAATATCTGAACCTAAAACTGAACCTGCTGCTACACCATCTTCAGGATTTGCTTCTCCTGTCTCTAGTGGTCCTAGTTCACCCAGGGTAGAAAATATCATTACCGAGAATCTTCCTTCTAGACTCATTTCCATAGAAGAAATTGTAAGTTCGAGTCCGAACAAAGGTATAAGCATCCATGAAAATCAACCAACTATCGAACTTAGGGCGCATGAATCCATTTTCTACAGTCCCATTAGAGGTGACGCTTGGTATATTTCGTTGACCAATTTCTTAGAAAATCCAGGTCTCACGTCTTCACCACCTCGATTTCCTTTCCATCCAACACCCAGAGGTTATTATCCTCCTTTGAATATGTCAAGGCAGTCATCCTTGTTTTCTCAGACACTAGAAGCATTTTTACACGGCAATCCTTTTGTTCCTTCTGGGTATCATTCTTTATCTAGTACGTTTTCAGGAGCATCTCCTCAACCCCTCGAATATGTAGTATCTCTTGGTAATAACGGAACTAAACTATTAAGTGTTGAAGAGATTCTTATGATGTTTGGTACTACTCCTAATCTGCAACCTCAAGGTAGTTCAATATTGTCTGGGGGCAGCCGCAAGGTACTCAAATGCCACCTGGGGGACAACCTCAGGGTAGTCCATTACCACCTGGGGGGCAACATCAAGGACAGTATGTCCCTACGGGACAGTATTTTCCTCAAGGTCAACCCCAATACCAATATGTACCTCAAGGTCAACCCTAGTATTAATATGTGCCTCAAGGTCAATACCAGCCTCAAGGTCAGTACCAACCACAAGGTCAATACCAACCTCAAGGTCAGTACCAACCTCAAGGTCAATACCAGCCTCAAGGTTTTCAACCATCTTCAGGTCAATCATTTGTTCAAGGACCAGGAAATGTACCGTATAATTATCAATCTTACACTCAACCTAGTTTTGCTCCTCAATATGCTCAACCTATTATGGGTCCATACCCTGGAATGAATGTGGTGTGGGATCAACAGACTCCGCAACCCAATGTGCAATTGTCATCTCAATCTGGATAGTCTTTTGTTTCTGGTTCACCCCAGCAACCTGTCCAACCTACTACTCAAACTTCTACACCTGGGGTAGCTCATCAGTCTGGGCCTAGTTCACCTCGAACTCCGTCCCAAATGTTTGTTGCAACTACTGCGGCCTCTGTTCAATCCACTCCACCTATTTCTGGAGTATCAACAACTCTAGTTTCTATTGCTCCTGTATCAACTCCTTAGGCCTCTTTACCTCAATCCGGACCTACAATCCAGACTTCGGTTTCCATGCCTGTAGGACAACCTGTGCCTAGTACGGTTGTCACAAGTCAACCCCAATTTGCTTATCAACCGTACCAGGGGCAGTACCCATTCGGCCCTGCTGTGTAGAACCCGGCTTATCAGTATCAACCGTACCCTGGGTATATGTATCAACAACCTCAACAACCCCAATATGGTCCAATTAATCCTGGTTTTCCAGGAGGATATAATATTCCAAATGCAAATCCGATACCAAGTTATCCTGGATATCCTCCTCCTGGGGTTGGTCTTATGACTTCAAGTTTTCGGGATCCGAACCATCAGTTACCATTTATAACAACTTTAGATTTGCCTGAATTGTCGCGCCTTACGAATGATCCCATTAATTATCTTCCGTTTTGGCCGCCAATGCTGAATAAGTTGCCTAGTGATATACCAAAGTTTGAGGGGAAGTCAGGAGAAGATCCATCTAATCATGTGATGACTTATCATCTATGGTGTGCATCGAATTCTATTATAGATGATTCAACGTCTTTGTCTTTTTCAACACACTTTGATTGTCCTTGCAGCCAAGTGGTAGATTGAGTTTCCACGAGGCTCTTTTTACAATTTTAGTCAGTTAGCCACTTCCTTCCTTACTCATTTTCAGCTGCCAGTCCGATATGACAATGGAACAGAATTATTAACTTCATTAAAACAGTCGATGTCCACATACATTTTAGACCATATTCATGAATGGTGACGTCGACATCGTTTAGTGAAATTTTTTATCCCAAACCAAATTCTGGCAGAATGGTTTGTAAAATTGTTATTACCTAAAATAACTGAATATGTAACCAAGACAGGAGTAGTTACCGAAGAGCAAGTAGTTGCTCAAGCTCAGTTTCTTGACTTAGTTTATACACAGTCAGGTACGTTACACGAGAAAATCCCCGACCTTCCGAAACAAAATCAAATAGCTGCACCTCCCTCAAGGTCTCATGCCACTGACGGTATTATTGGTACTGTTAATACCAAGAGTAAGAAGAAATCCTCCAAGAATTCTTCTCCTATTATAACTTTACCAGATTCCCCGAAGGGAGAGTCTTCACCTGAAATTTCTGTCGATGTTCATGTCGTAGAATCATCTACGACCAAATCAAAATCTAACGGTAAGAAGAAAGGCAAGAAGAAGAATAAGCAAAACTCGAAGGAGAAGTCCGATAAACCTGAATCTACTGATGAGAAACGTAAACCTCGCTATCCTTGTCTCATCTACGATGAGGAGCATTTTACAAGGGATTGTCCACATCATGCTAAGGTTGCGAAAATCGTCAAAGGTTCGCAAACACCTGCTATTTTGAAGGATCCTTTTCCAAATCAAGACAGTAAGATGATAGGTTCTTCCTCTAGTGCCTTGGAAGAGCCCATAATGATGATGTCACATGTAAGGATTGCGACACGATTGCAAGACTATGGAAGTAAGAGTAGTATTGGTGGTAAGGAAGCGGAATCTTCTAATTCCAATCCATCAAACTCAGCCCCATCTGGTTCCGATCCACTACAGATCCCGACTTAGTAATCAAACCGCCCGTTAAGGGTATACTTCGAAAGTCATCTTTCAATCCACATGCGAGAGATTCTCAAAACTATAACATTGTTGAAGATTTAGTTGTTTCCCCTTCAGCAATGTCGGCTTTGGAGGTACTACAATCTTTTCCAGCACAGCGTAAAATGCTATTGGAAGCTATAGGAGCTATTGATATTCAGGACTCAAACCTTATAGTCTTTGATTTAGAAAATAGTACACCTCATCTACCTCATCAAATGGCTTTCCAGATTCTAGTATTAGTCAAAAACAGACCTTGCTTTAGGACTGTGATTGATGAGGGAGCTTCCACGTGTATTATGTCGATACAGTGATGGAAAACCCTTGGTTCTTCTACACTTAATCAATCCCCGACGATTCTAAAGGCCTTTGATGGCTGAGGGTTTCATCCTTATGGCATCCTGCAGGACTTACCTATAGGGGTTGAAGGAAAAACTGTTAATCTAGATGTGGAGGTGGATGATGCCCTGCTGGATTACAACCTTCTTTTGGGTCGTAGCTGGTCTTACGCCATGACTACTGTTGTTTCATCGGTCTTTCGGCTTATTAAGTTTCCACACAATGGAAAGATTGTTACAATAGATCAGTTAACATACTTTTCGTCTAACCCATCCTCTGCTAAGAGTATTCAACATGTTGGTAAAACCACTATCCCTTATAAGGATGTTGGGGTAGGATTAGTTAAAGATTCGGGTTTACTCGGAACTTTTTCATTTCCTCCTCCCAACGTACCATCTCCTTTCGCGACTATTCATATGATTTCGTCAGAATCCATTATTCTTGACGATCCTTGGATCGTTCCTTTTGATTCCGAGGTGGACTCTCTTGGCGATGCCATGCCCTTGAGTCCCTTTGAAGTTACTTATCAGGCTGTACAGTTGTTTTCCAACTAAAGTTCAACCAACCTTGATCTAGTGAATGAGATCCATGGAAAATCACTTTCAATCTCAACCTTAGATTCAACAACCTTTTCTGAAACCGTTCCCACCGATGAACAAATTCGGGAACTGTTTTCTATTGATGTGTTACCATGGGAAGATCTTCATCATCGATCTTCATTTTTACCTGATATTTATCATTTTGAAAATGATTTTTCATTTATTTTTACCACTGAATATGTCAAAGAACCATAGAATCAACTGAAACATCCTAATTCTGAACAAAATTTAGCCAGTATTTCTCGAACGGTTCCTATCGACATTTCAGTCAAACCTGGGATTGTTGAAAACATTCATATAGGTGCTTTTTGTACGGACACTAAAGTCAAAACATATACAACCCTATTTCAAGAATTCCGAGACGTGTTTGCCTGGTCCTATGAGGAAATGCCAGGAATTGATCCTTCAATCATTGTTCATGAGATCAAAACCTACCCGGGTGCTAAACCCGTCCGGCAACGTTTGCGTTAGATATACACACGAAAACCTGCTGCCATCAAAATAGAAGTTGAGAAATTACTTAAAGCAGGTTTCATTTATCCAATTCCTTTGATGGATTGGGTATCGAATATTGTTCCAGTTACTAAAAAACAAGGGACAATAAGAATATGTATTGACTATAGGGATATTAATCATGCTTGTCCCAAGGACAATTATCCCACACCCTATATCAATCAAATTATCGATGATTGTGCCAGCAGTGAAATTTTCCCTTTATGGATGGTTTTTCTAGTTACAATCAAATTAACATTCTACCTGCCGATCAACCAAAAATGGCCTTCATCTGTCCATGGGGGACATTTGCTTATTGCAAGTTACCTTTTGGATTAAAGAACGCCAGAGAAACTTTTGAAAGAGCAATGTCTTATGCTTTTCATGACATCAAGCACGTTGTGCAACCCTATCTCGATGATTTACCAGCGCATTCTTTATGCAGACCCCACCATCTCACTCATTTACGAGCAATTTTCATGAGATGTAGGCATTATCGGATTAGGCTGAATCCGCACAAATGTGTTTTCTGTATAGAAATGGGTCATTTACTGGGATTTGTTGTATCCAAAGCCATCATTCATGTCGATCCTTTGAAGGTCAAAGCCATCGTCAAGTTACCACCTCCTTCGACTCTTCGCCTACTCCAGAGTTTGCAAGGGAAAGCAAACGTTTTACGTCGTTTCATTCCTAACTACGTCGTTTCATTCCTAACTACGTTGTTTCATTCCTAACTACATCGTTTCATTCCTAACTATGCCGAGATTACAAAAAGTTTCACGCGGTTATTGAAACAGAACACTCCATTCTTTTGGGACGAGACAGCTGACAAATCTTTCGATGCACTTAAACATGCGTTGACCCATGCGATGTTATTGCATCCTCCCAACTACAACCATGATTACTTCTTGTACCTTGCCACTTCCCATTCCACCATTGGGATGGTTCTAGTTCAATAGGATGAATTCGAAAGTGAACATGTGATTTATTATCTTAGTTAGACTCTAACTCCAACTGAGTTAAAATATTCACATGTGGAGAAACTGGCCTTAGCTGCAGTCCAAGTTGTTAAGTGATTTCGTCATTGCATTTTGTTGCGCAAAACCACGGTCATTTCTAACTGTAACCCTATGCAATACATTTTGACTAAACAATTGCTAGGGGGCAAGTATTCCAAATGGATTATCATCCTGCAGGAATTTGACTTGGAATTTGAGAAGGCCAAGTCAAAGAAGTCTTTGGTTTTTTCAGAATTAATGTGTGACTTCCCTCGTGCTAATACCAAACATGTGGTGGAAGAACCCATTGCGGATGAATCCTTGTTCCTTATCAGCACTATTGATCCATGGTATGGGGATATCATTGTCTATCTCTAGACCCAATCTTTTTGGCCAGACATTTCACGATCTCAGCGCCGGAAAATACGATTCCAGTCCCAACCTTACGTTATTATTGGAGATACTCTTTATCATCGTGGGGTGGATTCTATTTTCCGCTATTGTCTTACTCATGACGATGCTGAAAAGGTTCTTAATGACTGTCACTCTGGAGCGTGTGGCGGTCATATGTCTAGGTATGCCACAACCCAAAAGATTCTGCACGCTGGCTATTTCTGGCCGTCCTTATTCAAATATTGTATTACTGCAATCCAGAAATGCCACAATTGCCAAATTTTTTATCGTAAGATGCGCGTTCCACCTGCTCCTCTCCACCCTATCATTGTCGTTGGTCCATTCGCAAAATGGGGTATCGATTTTATTACATGTAACCCTCACTCGGCCGGGTGGCATGCATATATCATCCTTGCGGTAGATTATTTTATCAAGTGGGTTGAGGCAATGCCTACATTTTCGGCAGATGGTAAAACTGCTGCAATTTTCATTTTCAACCATATAATTTCTAGGTTTGGTGTTCCCCAAGTGATTATCACTGACCATGGGAGTCATTTTCGAAACATCATGATGACTGAACTTACAGATCAGCTTGGCCTGCGTCACGATAGTTCCACTCCATATTACCCATAGGCAAATGGTCTGGTTGAAGCCATAAACAAATTTCTAGTCACCATGATCTGACAAATCATTGGGATTCATAGGTCGAATTGGCATAACATGTTATTTTCAGCGCTTTGGGCATACTGAACCTCAGTCAAAACATCAACAGGTTTTACTCCCTTTCAACTAGTTTACGGTTTAGAGGCAGTATTACCCATTGAATGCGAAATCCCATCATTACAAATTGTCGTGCAATTATTACCAGCCACTTCTGAAGAGGAAAAACGTTTATTATACTTAGCTCAATTAGATGAGAATTGACGTAATGTTGCATTAGCTGTCGAAACTCATGCCAAAAGGATTAAAGCTCAGTATGATCGAAATGTTACACCCCGCATTTTTTCTGAAGGAGACCTAGTCTTACTTTACGATCAAGCAAACGATAAGCTAGGGGCTGGCAAATTTGTACCCATGTGGCATGGGCCATATCTTGTCAAGCGAAAGCTGGAAAAAGGGTCCTATGAGTTAGAATATTTTGACGGTGTCTCTTTAGGTAAACCTAGGAATGGGCTTTATGTAAAGTGATATTATGCTTAAAAGATTAGTGTGGAGATTTCTTAAACTAATTTATTTCTAGGTTTGGTGTGTTCTTAGATTAAGAATGCGTGCTTTACTTTAGAGAGTGTTTTTCATTATTGTTCATGCTCTTGATATTGCAGATGTTGACGCCTCTCCAAACATACATCGGTTTCGCTGATGGTGCTTGTCGTAGTACATGGAACATCTCTTCCGCAGCTTGGGTTATCTATTCGCCCTCTGACGAGTTAGTATCTATGCATGGGGTAAGCCTCGGTCAAACAACGAACAACATTGCAGAATATAGTGCAGTGATTGAATTATTATCTGAATCCATTGCATTTGGAATTCGGAGTTTGATTGTTAACTTAGATTCGGAACTTGTTGTATTACAGCTTAATCGAGTTTATGCCATTAGAAATCCACTGTTATTACGATTATTTTTGAGAGTCCATCTCTTGGAATGAGAATTTGATTACATAGAATATCAGCACATTCCAAGATATTTAAATACATTAGCAGATGCAGTTGCTTCTCGAATGTTAAATATACATTTGCATTAAATAAAACAATAAATTTAAAAACATCTCATAACATGTTTTGCAAGATAACCATAATAATAATAATATAGCATAGCATAAGAGTGTGTCAAAATATACATCGTCCTCGATCATAGGTTGAAAAACACCTTATGATCGGCAAAAATGATAGTATAAAAAGTCCAAAAATGAGTCTACAAGGCAATCATCCTATCACTAGTGATGATCCCAATAAGACACCACTGCTCGGGCCACCCTACAAAGGAACCTCCTAAAAGGTCCTGGGACCCCAATCACATAGCGTTGAAGTCTAAGAGAAATGTCATCTATGCTGGTCTCCGGAATATCTGCAGTCAAGCGCTCTAGATGGCTCTCCAATTCGGCCAAGGTCTCTGCTGCTTGGTCCTGTGGGGATGGTGCTGCGGCAGCTGGTTATCTTCGATCATAGGGCTGGAGAGTGGCTGGTCGCCATGGACCCACATCTGCATTTAAAACTTTTTACTATTAGTTTTGGGACGATTTAAAAACAAAATATATATATATAATTAAAATATTGAAAACAATTTTACCTCTATCATCCCATTGCTCTCCTGGTGGAAGAGCCATGTCGGGATCACCACGATAATCTATCCCAGCATATGGAAAATCCTGAATAACAAAGAGTTGGTTCTCTAACCAACGGAAATACTCTGGTGTGAATCGAACAACCTTGGTACCCTCCTCAAGATGGCGGGCCATGACTGCAACCCATCGCATAACCCGAGGATCTCGGGGAAGTCCAGCCTCAATAGTGAGTTGTTATGGAACCAGCATAGGTACCCTCTCTAGGGAAAAGCTGACAACTAAACAACCATATCCAAATTTCTTTAGCCGTCCATTCTTCGCCCTAGTCAATTGGCCCTTCACATTGGCCAATACAGCATCGCACTAGTTGAAGATGGTTGCTTGGAAGCAGTCCACTGCCATGCGCATCTGGGAACCTGTAGCTAGATGAAATGCTGCGCTCCTGGAGAGTTTGGTAACAATAAAGGAAATCACCTTTAGTTTAGGACGGGAGATGGTTTTAACATCTATCCGTTTGTCCAGAGTCTGGTCCTTACAGAACTATAGTCGGAGACTAGTGACAGATTGGCCACCTGGCCTAGATCTGAACAGAGATAATTGCTCGCCTCTCTTGGGCAAGCCAGTCAAAAATTATATGTCATCTGGCTCAATTTCGAGCCGGTTGCCACCAATAATGAAGCACTGGTCCTGCGTGCTCCACCTATTCACCAGCCATTGTAGAAACTATACATGTGCCCTCATGCCAGGTATGGTCCAAAATTTGAATAGCCAGCATGCTCTCAATGCCTGTAATGAAGGTGGATGGAGTAATGCAGCTTGATCCACGTCCTCGTGCTCTCTTTCCTGCCAAACAAGCATCTTGTGTACCTACATTGCAAAATAGGTGGATTATAATTTTCATTTCAAAATTGTATGGGGAAAAATGAGGAATCTAGGGTTTAAAATCCGTGTTCTGCGGGGTTCGCACCCATCCCTTTAGAGACAGTGCATAGGTGCACACTTCTCCTTAAGGACAGGTGCGACACCCCAACTTTTCTTTGTGCACAGAAAAATCGGGGTGCGCAGGGGCCACATGGCGCCCCTGCGCAACTACCGCGGGCGATTTTTTGCCCTAATTTTCCTCTAAAAATCAATTTCTAAACCCTAAAACAAAATTTTAAAAATATGAAATGCAAGTTAGGGAAAATGTGGATTACCTGGAGAAGATGGTTCCCGATTCCACCGGTCAGATTTTTCGCAATCTCCACAGGAAGTTTTCTACCAAAAGCTCTTACTTTTTGCTCCAAAGACAAACAATAAAAATGAACATGTAAAATCCCTTTTTATAAGATTTTTTGAATAAATAAATTACATTTATTTATTTTTTACTTCGAAAAGGTCATTTTTGGTACATTTTTATTATTTTTAAAACATATATGAATAATGTTTGCAGTTTTTGTGTGGAATATTGGGTATTCAGGTGAAATTGGTCATTTTCAACAAAAAAACACATAGGAGTCCTCTTTAAGCTCTTTTCTGACTCGCAAAATATGAAAATATTGCCGAGTTTTTATTTTTAGACTCGTTAAAATGGAATTCAAAAGACAGTCCTTTTACAGCTCTTTTCCGACCATAAAAACATGAAAAGATTGCCAGACTTTTGTCGTTTCAAGTTCGATATTGGTAATAAAACGATGTGTTTTTGATCGCTTTTTTACTTTTTCAGATTGAAGGCACTAATTATGAAAAGTACTCCTTGATCGTAATGATCAAGTGGTTCTCTCAAGTATTATTTTATACTTTTTCGGGCTTGGAAGTCACAAATTTACGAAAAAAGACAACCATGGAGTTTTCTTAAGTTTTTCTTCTGACTCCCTAAAATTGAAAAACGCCTAGTTTCTCCTATACTGGACTCATTAAAATTCAACAGTAAAGGACTTGTTCAATTACAAATAGGAACGGACCACTCCTTCCGAGGGTTCGAATCTAAAATAAGTTGGACTCATTCGAAGGACGAGCTTATAACCAAGCAAATGTTATCCTCCTCAAGCTTGTCAAAACTAAAGAGGTACTTGCCAGAAATGGTGGGGGAAAAGAGAGAAAAATGAACCTGTTTTTCATACTTTGTGTTTGAAAAACTTTCCATCACGCTTGAACACGACACTTTTATTCACCTGGGTTGAGAAATCCTTTACCTAACAGTTAATCAAGCCACATTGAAAGTCTTCAGCCGATTTTCGGGTATTAGCTTTAGGTCAATTGTCACCAAGCCATCTGCAGTGTCGTTATGTGTTCAAGAGGTTTGTGAAAATAAACCATTCACCTGCAAAATATCTATCATTCATCATTGACCATCCCTAAGTTAGTTCTTTCCAAATATATTTCTTCAGACTTGATCTATGATTTCGTGTTATGGGCTTGCCTATGACGGATCGCTTTCTATCGACTCCGACTCATTATCTAGAAAAATGATTTAGAAATCATCAGTACCTTGAAATTTGCATGCCTCAATGGCAGGTTTCTCGCCTTTGACGACAAGTTGCATCATTGACCTTCGATCAAAGGATTCTATGATGTGTTTGACATCGACTCATTCATTCACATTTCATGGATTGTACTGAGTACTTTGAGGGCCATTTACATTATTAATGGTTCCTCTCACACTTGTTAACAGTTTACATCATTGACTGGTAATGAAGCGGTTTCTACCATGTTCGAATTCGACACATTCATTCACATGGATAGAATCGTACTAGTTCGGCAAGTAGAAATGAAGTCCCTAGATCTAGTTTCCACCATCCAGGCTGCGAGGAATTTTGTTATCATTATATAGTGGACTATTCATAAATAGACAGTTGTGCCCATACTATGTCCATATGTTCCTACTTCTGATGTAATACAAAATCATTCCTGTATCAGAGAAGTTTTAGATAGTTCTTAGTCATTTTTGATCTAAGCATGGGAATTCTTACCTCAGCGATGATATTTTCACATATATATATTTTGTGTTGAATGTTTTTACAGGTTTCGACCGAGGTATCCACAGGAAGATCCTTGAAATGATAAAGTCCTTCACTCTTCTTAGATGATCAAAAAACCATCCTCATCTACTATAGACTTCGCACTTTAGGGGGCAATATGTTACACAAAAAATTGTCACCATGACTTTCTACAGTTTGTGTGAGTCCACCAACACTCATACATACCTCCTTTGCAAGTCTTAAACCTCAGCTCTTCATGTCAAGCCTTGAAAATGGAAGAAAGACCTTAAAAATATCTCAAATCCTGGTTTCGCACTTTCTCCTAGCATTTCCTGCGGTGCCGCACCTAATGGTCATGTTTCCTGCGAACCTGACCGCTCTGTCTCTTGAGTAATGGGTGCGAACCCCTGTAAAAGTTAAAAAGGCGTGAGTTCATTCTTAAAAACTCATCTTAGGTCACTTCTAGACACTTCTAGAATGAATATTGCGCTGGCAAGTCCGCTCCACCTTGGTTCATCCATTCCATAACTAAGGGAGCTAACTCCATGATATGAGGTGCTTATCCCATTGAAGGAGGAACTTATCCCTTCAATGGTGGACCTGCAACTTCCTCCATTTGCACTATAAATTCATGCATTGGGCTGGTTGTAGGGCGGGTTGAAAGCTGAAGATTCTTGAGGGTAAATGCTACTAGAAATTCGACTTCCTTTTTGAGCTTGTGAGAGGAGAGATCACATACCTTTCATGTCATTTGGGAAGTGAGTTAGGTTTGTCAAAGTAGAGGAGACTCCTGCTGGACCCTGGAAAGAACTTGTGCAACATCAAGGCAAAGGCTGTAAGGTTCTTTATTTCATAAAGTTAATACAATCAAGTTTATTTTTCTCAATGAACTGCCTCTAATGGTTTATTTTATGAGCTCCTTGATCTTCATAATGAACATGTTTTATTATAATATCTATGCAGGTATGCTTTGATGTGTGTTTGTTTGTGTATGCAGGTTATTGAAAAGGAATTGCTTCAAGCTGTTGGAATAAAGCTGCCATAAACAAGCGTTGGACCGAGGTAGGGTCTGTTACACCTCTTATTTTTCATTTATGAATTGAAACATGTTTAGAGAAAAGTAGATTTGCTTGTACTCTTTGTTGCTAGATATCATTCGATACTAGGGAGATCGGTCTTGTCTGCAAGAACGGTTTATCCAGCCAACAAATTGGCGACTCCGCTAGGGACTGGTTTGGTTGGGTTTTTTATTTTTCTTTGCTTTGAATTGAGAAACTTGAGTTTTGGTTTCTGATTTTTCCTTGATGTGTGTGAGTTTGGGTATTTGTTAGATCCTGGTTTTATTTTTATTTTTCGAAATTTTGGAAGAGGACCGCACCCTCTGCGTTAGGTACAATGTGGACCTGTCTGCACTATTACAGTGTAACACAGAGCGGCACCACACCTGGTTCTACTGGGGACTTGTGGACCCTGTCAAAAGTTTGAAAAACCTAAGATCCATCTGCCTAGTTAGAATTAGTTTTTGTCCATAGCTATTAGTTTATGCCCGGACCTGCACTTGTCTTCATAAAAGTTTCTTGTGAGTTAGTTTTCATTGGCATTCTCGTTTGAAGTGATTTTCTAGAAGTTTTTCCTGTTGGATTGATTTTTGCTTGGTCTTCGTAGTAGCTCAGAGATCCGAAGCCTTAGAGCCTTAGATCACCCTGGTCTCTCTGGTCTTCTTGCTGAGTTTGACTAGCTCATGAAATATATCCTTGGAGAGAGCTAGATCCCATTTGTCTCTTTTGCAAAACTTTGATTAAAATTGATTGAAAGTTTCGAATTTCATTTTTTATTAAAATTGGGTGTTTGTGATTAGTTTGTTGAGCTGAACAAATTGATCCTTAGTTAGCTGAAAGACTAAGTTAAGCATCCTCAAAAACATTTCAAGTTTCTTTTCAATCAATTTTTCGTTTATTTCTCAAGATTAGATTATAGTTTTGAGTTTTTCATAGAAATTATAGAAGCTTGTTGAAAATTTTGTTTTCAATAGTTTTTTAGAGTTTTTCTAGAAATCTTAAAAGCTCTCTTAAAAAAAATTGTTTATTCTTGTAGTTCTTGATTGTTGAAAAGCAAAGGGATTTTTTGTGAGCGTGATTAGCAGTCTCGTTTTAAAGTTCTTTGAAAAATACACAAAAGTTTTCCTTTCAAGTTGTATGTTAAGAGAAAGATTTGATTTTCAAAGCATTGCATTTTCGACTCTTCCTTAGCTAGAAATTCATTGAAAAGGAAAAGGAATTGTTATCATCTTAGGTGCATTTTTTAGTGTTTTTTAGTCGAGTCTTCACACCATAAAGTTTCATCTCTGCACCCCTTGACTTAAGAAACAAACAATAAAATTAACGCTTAATTAAAATCCATCTAGCAATCTTTTTATTTTCTAGGGCTCTTTTCACCAACATAGCTTATGCTAGTATCTTGGAGTAGGGAGTAATTAACTCTCCAAGATAGTTTAAACAAACAAGTAGTCGATCTTGCGGTAGGGAGAAATTCCAATTGTTACATCTATGCTCTGGGAAAGCTCCTCTTAAAGGAGAATCACGAGATCATATCCGAACCAGTGTGGGAATCAATCCTTCCTCATTGGGAACGATAGAAGATATTCACGTATTAAAAACGGTAAACCTCGGATTGAGCATTGTCAAGGAGCCTGGGGTCACTTGTTGGTAAACCTTGGATTATGTCAAGGAGCCTTCAAGGGTATTGAACTTGTTACTTTGCCCTTGCGTGCGTATCGGATCATAGACTATTTCCCCAGGTATATTTGTTTCCGTTGGTGACCTTAGTGGCCATAATCTTTAGGAGTCTTTCCTAGGTGACGGTGGAGGGAAGATCCCACTGTACCTGGAGCAGACGTCGACTAGACTCACTTGGACTCTCTGGGGGGTTATCTTCACTCAAGACGTTTATAGTGGAGAAACTTGTGCCAGTCTGTTTCATTAAGCAGGTTGACAGGGTAACTGTTCCAACTGCCATTTCTGTATTGAATTCTGCGACGTTGGATTTCATCACCAACTAGTGTTTTTGATCCGGAAAAATATTGATTGTGTGTGGTTTGATCTCCTAGATTTATTAGGCATGTGCTTAAAATTGTTTGGTTCTTTAGAGACTTTAGGTGGTTTTCTAAGATTTTCTTTATTTTCGTGTGAAGTAATTAAATAATTAATCGTGGTTGAATTACCGAGAAAATCTCGTCGACTTCAGGGGCAGCCTCCCGAATTTACACCAAGTCAACTTGAAGGGCTACGAGCTCTTGTCACACCTAGTGAAAGTAGAGTTGGGTCACCGGAGGCTGGAGAGTCTTCGTTAATCATACATCTTGATCATCTAGTTCAAGCAACATAACATATTTCGGAACAAATTTCATTTTCCGAGGTTACTGGTAGTATCACTCCTACTAGCTCATTAGCCGAAGAACCTAAAATATTTGAACTTGAGACTGAACCTGCTGCTACTCCATCTTCAGGATTTGCTTCTCCTGCTTCTAGTGGTCCTAGTCCACCCAGGGTAGAAAATATCATTACCCAGAATCTTCCTTCTGGACTCATTTCCATAGAAGAAATTGTAAGTTCGAGTCCAAACGAAGGTATAAGCATCCCTAAAAATCAACCAACTATCGAACTTAAGGAGCGTGAATCCATTTTCTACAGTCCCATTAGAGGTGACGCTTGGTATATTTCATTGACCAATTTCTTAGAAAATCCAGGTCTCGCGTCTTCACCACCTCGATTTCCTTTCCATCCAATACCCAAAAGTTATTATCCTCCTTTGAATATGTCGAGACAGTCATCCTTGTTTTCTCAGACACCAGAAACCTTTTTACATGGCAGTCCTTCTGTTCCTCCTAGGTATCAGTCTTTATCTAGTACGTTTTCAGGAGCACCTCCTCAACCCATCGAATATGTAGTATCTCCTGGTAATAGCGGAACTAAACCGTTAAGTGTCGAAGAGATTCTTATGATGTCTGCTACTACTCCTAACCCGCAACTTCAAGGTAGTTCAATACCGTCTAGGGGGCAGCCGCAAGGTACTCAAATACCACTTGGGGGGCAACCTCAAGGTAGTCCATTACCGCCTGGGGGGAAACCTCAAGGACAGCATATCCCTATGGGACAATATTTTCCTCAAGGTCAACCCCAGTACCAATATGTACCTCAAGGTCAACCCCAGTATAAATATGTGCCTCAAGGTCAGTACCAGCTGCAAGGTCAGTACCAACTGCAAGGTCAGTACCAACCTCAAGGTCAATATCAACCTCAAGGTTTTCAACCACCTTCAAGTCAATCATTTGTTCAAGGACCAGGAAATATACCGTATAATTATCAGTCTTACACTCACCCTGGTTTTGGTCCTCAATATGCTCAACCTGTTATGGGTCCATACCCCGGAATGAACGTGGTGTGGGATCAATAGTCTCCGCAACCCAGTGTGCAGTTGTCATCTCAATCTGGACAGCCTTTTGTTTCTGGTTCACCCCAACAACCTGTCCAGCCTACTACTCAAACTTCTACACCTGGGGTAGCTCATCAATCTGGGCCTAGTTCACCTTGAACTCCGTCTCAAACATCTGTTGCAACTACTGTGGCCTCTGTTCAATCCACTCCACCTATTTCTGGAGTATCAGCAGCTCCAGTTTCTATTGCTCCTGTATCAACTCCTCGGGCCTTTTTACCTCAGTCCGGACCTACAATCCAGACTCCAGTTTTGATGCCTATAGGACAACCTGGGCCTAGTACGATTGTCACAAGTCAACCCCAATTTACTTATCAACCGTACCAGGGGCAGTACCAATTTGGCCCTGCTGTGCAGAACCCGGCTTATCAGTATCAACTGTACCCTGAGTATACGTATCAACAACCTCAACAACCCCAGTATGGTCCAGTTAATCCTAGTTTTCCAAGAGGATATAATATCCCAAATGCAAATCCGATACCGAGTTATCCTGGATATCCTCCTCCCGGGGCTGGTCTTATGACCCCAAGTTTTCAGGATCCGAACCATCAGTTACCGTTTATAGCAACTTTGGATTTTCCTGACTTGTCGCGCCTTACGAATGATCCCATTAATTATCTTATGTTTTGGCCACCAATGCCGAATAAGTTGCCCAGTGATATACCAAAGTTTGAGGGGAAGTCAGGAGAAGATCTTTCTAATCATGTGATGACTTACCATCTCTGGTGTGCATCGAATTCCATTATAGATGATTTGATTCGTCTTCGTCTTTTTCAACGCACTTTGATTGGCCTTGCAACCAAGTGGTACATTGAGTTTCCATGAGGCTCTTTTTACAATTTTAGTCAGTTAGCCACTTCCTTCCTTACTCATTTTCAGCTGCTAGTCCGATATGACAATGGAATGGAATTATTAACTTCATTAAAACAGTCGACGTCCACATATATTTCAGACCATATTCATGAATGGCGACATCGACGTCGTTTAGTGAAAGTTTTTATCCCAGACCAAATTTTGGCAAAATGGTTTGTAAAATTGTTATTACCTAAAATAACTGAAGATGTAGCCAAGTCAGGAGTAGTTACCAAAGAGCAAGTAATTTCTCAAGCTCAGTACCTTGACTTAGTTTATACGCAGTCAGGTACGTTACACGAGAAAATCCCCGACCTTCTGAAACAAAATCAAATAGGTGCACCTCCCTCAAGGTCTCATGCCGCTGACGGTAGGATTGGTACTGTTAATACCAAGAGTAAGAAGAAATCCTCCAAGAATTCTTCTCCTATCATAAATTTACTAAATTCCCCGAAGGGAGAGTCTTCACCTGAAATTTCTGTCGATGTTCGTGTCGTAGAATCTTCTATGTCCAAATCAAAATCTAACGGTAAGAAGAAAGGCAAGAAGAAGAATAAGCAAAACTCGATGGAGAAATCCGATAAACCTGAATCTACTGACGAGAAACGTAAACCTCGCTATCCTTGTCCCATCTGCGATGAGGAGCATTATACAAGAGATTGTCCACATTGTGCCGAGGTTGTGAAAATCGTCAAAGGTTCACAAACACCTACTGTTTTGAAGGATCCTTTTCCGAGTCAAGACAGTAAGGTGATAGGTTCTTCCTCTAGTGCCTCGGAAGAGCCCATAATGATGATGTCACATGTAAGGATTGTGACACGATCGCAATATTATGGAAGTAAGAGTCCTCTTGGTTGTAAGGAAGCGAAATCTTCTAATTCCAATCCATCAACCTCAGCTCCGTTTGGTTCTGATCCGCTACAGATCGAGAAACCAAATCCCAACTTAATAATCAAACCGCCCGCTAAGGGTATACTTCGAAAGTCAGCTTTCAATCCACATGCGAGAGTTGCTCAGAACTATAACATTTTTTAATATTTAGTTGTTTCACCTTCAGCAATGTCGGCTTTGGAAGTGCTACAATCTTGTCTAGCATAGCGTAAAATGCTATTGTCGGCTATAGGAGTTGTTGATATTCAGGACTCGAATCTAATAGTCTTTGATTTATAAAATGGTACACCTTGTTTACCTCATCAAATGGCTTTCCAGATTCCAGTGTTAGTCAAAAACAGACCTTGTTTTAGGACTGTGATTGATGAGGGAACTTCAATGTGTATTATGTCGATACAGTGTTGGAAAACCCTTGGTTCTCCTACGCTTAATCAATCCCCAACATTTCTGAAGGCCTTTGATGGCCGAGGGTTTCATCCTTATGGAATTTTATAGGACTTACCTATAGCGGTAGAAGGAAAAACTGTTAATCTAGATGTGGAGGTGGTTGATGCCCCTTTGGATTACAACCTTCTTTTGGGTCGTAGCTGGTCTTACGCCATGACTGTTGTTGTTTCATCGGTCTTTCGGCTTATTAAGTTTCCACACAATGGAAAGATCGTTACAATAGATCAGTTAACCTACTTTTCGTCCGACCCATCCTCTGCTCAGAGTATTCAACATGTTGGTAAAATCGTTATCCCTTATAAGGATGTTGGGGTAGGATTAGTTAAAGATTTGGGTTTACTCGGAACTTTTTCAGTTCCTCCTCCCAACGTACCGTCTCCTTTCACGACTATTCATATGATTTCGTTAGAATCCATTATTCTTGATGATCCTTGGATCGTTCCATTCGATTCCGAGGTGGACTCTCTTGGTGATACCATGCCTTTGAGTCCCTTTGAACTTTCTTATCAGGCTATACAGTCATTTTCCGACTCAAGTTCAACCAATCTTGATCTAGTGAATGAGATCCATGGAGAATCACTTTCAATCTCAACCTCAGATTCAACAACCTTTTCTAAAACCGTTCACACTAATGAACAAATTCGGGAACTGTTGTATGTTGATGTGTTACCCTAGGAAGATCTTCATCGTCGATCTTCGTTTTTACCTGAGATTGATCATTTTGCAAATGATTTTTCATCTATTTTTACCACTGAATATGTCAGAGAACCGCAGAATCCATTGAAACATCCTGATTCTGAACAAAATTTAGCCAATATTTCTCAAACGGTTCCTATCGACATTTCAGTCAAGCCTGGGATTGTTGAAAACATTCAAATAGGTGCTTCTTGTACAGACACTGAATTCAACACACATAAAGCCCTATTTCAAGAATTTCGTGATGTGTTTGCCTGGTCCTATGAAGAAATGCCAAGAATTGATCCTTCAATCATTGTTCATGAGATCAAAACTTACCCGGATGCTAAACCCGTATAGCAACATTTGCGTCAAATACACCCACGAAAAGATGATGCCATCAAAGCAGAAGTTGAGAAATTACTTAAAGCAGGTTTCATTTATCCAATTCCTTTGACGAATTGGGTATCGAATATTGTCCCGGTTACTAAAAAACAAGGGACAATAAGAATATGTATTGACTATAGGGATATCAATCGTGCTTGTCCCAAGGACAATTATCCCACACCCTATATCGATCAAATTATCGATGATTGTGCCGGCAGTGAAATTTTCTCCTTTATGGATGGCTTTTTCGGTTACAATCAAATTAACATTCTACCTGCCGATCAACCAAAAACGGCATTCATCTGTCCATGGGGGACATTTGCTTATTGCATGTTACCATTTGGATTGAAGGACGCAGGAGCAACTTTTCAAAGGGCTATGTCTTATGCGTTTCATGACATCAAGCACATTGTGCAGCCTTATCTCGATGATTTACCAGCCCATTATTTACGTAGAGCCGACCATCTCACTCATTTAAGAGCAATTTTTATGAGATGTTGGCATTGTCGGATTAGGCTGAATCCGCACAAGTGTGTTTTCTGTATAGAAACGGGTCATTTACTGGGATTTGTTGTATCCAAAGCTGGTATTCGTGTAGATCCTTCAAAGGTCAAAGCCATAGTCAAGTTACCAACTCCTTCAACTCTTCACCTACTCCAGAGTTTGCAAGGGAAAGAAAACTTTTTACGTCGTTTCATTCCTAACTACGCCGAGATTACAAAAGGTTTCACTCGGTTGTTGAAACAAAACACTCCATTCTTCTGGGACGAGAGGGCTGAAAAATCTTTCAATGCACTTAAACAAGCGTTAACCCATACGTTGTTATTGCATCCTCCCAACTACAATCATGATTACTTCTTGTACCTCGCCGCTTCCCATTCCACCATTGGGATGGTTTTAGTTCAACAGGATGAATTCGAAAGTGAACATGTGATCTATTATCTTAGTAGGACCCTAACTCCAACTGAGTTAAAATATTCACATGTGGAGAAATTGGCCTTAGCTGCAGTCCAAGCTGTTCAGCGATTTCATCATTACATTTTGTTATGCAAAACCACGGTCATTTCTGATTGTAACCCTATGCAATACATTTTGACTAAACAATTGCTAGGGGGCAAGTATTCCAAATGGATTGTCATCCTGCAGGAATTTGAGAAGGCCAAGTCAAAGAAGTCTTTGGTTTTTGCGGAATTGATGTGTGACTTCCCTCGTGCTGATACTGAACATGTGGCGGATGAACCCATTGCGTATGAATCCTTGTTCCTTATCAGCACTATTGATCCCTGGTATGGATATATCATTGTCTATCTCCAGACCCAATCCTTTTGGCCAGACATTTCACGATCTCAGCGCTGGAAAATACGTCTCCAATCCCAACCTTACACTATTATTGGAGATACTCTTTATCGTCGTGGGGTGGATTCTGTTTTCCACCGTTGTCTTACTCATGACGAGGCTGAAAAGGTTATTAATTACTGTCACTCTGGAGCATGTGGCGGTCATATGTCTTGGTATGCCACAGCCCAAAAGATTTTGCGCGCTGGCTATTTCTAGCCGTCCTTATTCAAATATTGTATCGCTGCAGTCCAGAAATGCCACAATTGCCAAAAAAATTATCGTAAGATGCGCGCTCCACCTGCTCATCTCCACCCTATCATTGTTGTTGGTCCATTCGCAAAATGGGGTATTGATTTTATTACATGTAACCCTCACTCGGTCGGGGGGCATGCGTATATCATCCTTGCGGTAGATTATTTTACCAAGTGGGCCGACGCGATGGCTACATTTTCGGCAGACGGCAAAACTACTGCAATTTTCATTTTCAACCATATATTTGCTAGGTTTGGTGTTCCCCAAGCAATTATCACTAACCATGGGAGTCATTTTCGAAACATCATGATGACTGAACTTACAGATCAACTTGGCCTACGTCACGATAGTTCCACTCCATATTACCCACAGGCAAATGGTCTGGTTGAAGCAATCAACAAAGTTATAGTCACCATGATCCAACGAATCATTAGGATTCATAGGTCGAATTGGCATAACATGTTATTTTCAGCGCTTTGGGTGTACCGAACCTCAGTCAAAACATCAACAAGTTTTACTCCCTTTCAACTGGTTTACGGTTTAGAGGAAGTATTACCCATTGAATACGAAATCCCTTCATTACTAACTGTCGTGCAATTATTACCAGCCACTTCCGAAGAGGAAAAATGTTTATTATACTTAGCTCAATTAGATGAGAATCGACGTAATGCCGCATTAGCTGTCAAAACTCATGCCAAAAGGATTAAAGCTCAGTATGATCGGAATGTTACACCCCGCAATTTTTCGGAAGGAGACCTAGTCTTACTTTACGATCAAGCAAACGATAAGCTAGGGGCTAACAAATTTGTACCCATGTGGCATGGTCCGTATATTGTCAAGCGAAAGCTGGAAAAATGGGCCTATGTGTTAGAAGATTTTGATGGTGTCTCTTTAGGTAAACCTAGGAATGGGCTTTATCTAAAGCGATATTATGCTTAAAAGATTAGTGTGGAGATTTTTTAAACTAGTTTCTTTCTAAGTTCGGTGTGTTCTTAGATTAGGAATGCGTGCTTTACTTTAGAGAGTGTTTTTCATTATTATTCCTGCTTATCTTGATTTTACTCTTCATAATTGCAGATGTCGACGCCTCTCTAAACATACATCGGTTTTGCTGATGGCGCTTGTCGTAGTACACGGAATATCTCTTCCGCAACTTGGGTTATCTATTCGCTCTCTGACGAGTTAGTATCTATGCATGGGGTAAGCCTCGGTCAAACAATGAACAACATTGCAGAATACACTGCAGTGATTGAATTATTATCTCAATCCATTTCATATGGAATTCGGAGTTTGATTGTTAATTTAGATTCGGAACTCATTGTATTACAGCTTAATCGAGTTTATGCCATTAGAAATCCAATATTATTACGAATTTTTTTTAGAGTCTGTATCTTGGAACGAGAATTTGATTACATAGAATATCAGCACATTCAAAGATATTTAAATACATTAGCAGACGCAGTTGCTTCTCGAATGTTAAAAATACATTTGCATTAAATCAAATAGTGAATTTAAAAACATCCCATAACATGTTTTGCAAGATAACCATAATAATAATATGGCATAGCATATGAGCATGTCAAAATATACATCGTCCTCGATCATAGGTTGAAAAACACCTTATGATCGGCAAAAATGATAGTATAAAAAGTCCAAAAATGAGTCTACAAGGAAATCATCCTATCACTGGTGATGATCCCGATAAGACACCATTGCTCGGGCCACCCTACAAAGGAACCTCCTAAAAGGTCCTGGGACCCCAATCACATAGCGCTGAAGTCTAAGAGGAATTTCATCTATGCTAGTCTCCAGAATATCTGCGGTCAAGCGCTCTAGATGGCTCTCCAATTCGGCCAAGGTCTCTGCTGATTGGTCCTGTGGGGCCGCTGCTGCGGCAGCTGGTTGTCTTCGATCATAGGGCTGGAGAGCAGCTGGTCGGCGTGGACCCACATCTTCATTTAAAACTTTTTACTATTAGTTTTGGGACGATTTTAAAAACAAAAATATATATATAATATAATATATATATATAAATATATATAATATATATATATATATATATATATATATATATATATTATATAATTAAAATGTTGAAAACAATTTTACCTCTATCATCCCATTGCTCTCCTGGTGGAAGAGCCATGTCGGGATCACCATGATAATACGTCCCAGCGTATGGAAAATCTTGAATCACAAAGAGTTGGTTCTCTAACCAACAGAAATACTCTGGTGTGAATCGAACAACCTCGGTACCCTCCTCCGGATGGCGGGCCATGATTGCAACCCATCGCATAACTCGAGGATCTCGAGGAAGTCCAGCCTCAACAGTAAGTTGTTGTGGAACCAGCATAGGTACCCTCTCTAGGGAAAATATGACAACTAAATAACCATATCCAAAGTTCTTTAGTTGTCCATTCTTCGCCCTAGTCAATTGGCCCTTCACATTGGCCAATACAGCATCGCACCAGTTGAAGATGGTGCCTCGGAAGTAGTTTACTGCCATGCGCATCTGGGAACCTGTAGCTAGATGCAATGTTGTGCTCCCACAGAGTCTGGTAATAGTAAAGGCGATTACCTTTAGTTCAGGATGGGAGATGGCTTTAACATCTATCCGTTTGTCTGAAGTCTAGTCATTACAAAACTCTAGTCGGAGACTAGTGACAGATTGGCCACCTGGCCTAGATCCGAACAGAGATAATTGCTCGCCTCTCTTGGGCAAGCCAGTCAAAAATTATATGTCATCCGGCTCGATTTCGAGCCTGTTTCCACCAATAATGAAGCACTGGTCCTGCGTGCTCCACCTGTTCACCAGCCATTGTAGAAATTCTACATATGCCCTCATGCCAAGTATGGTCCAAAATTTGAATAACCTGCATGCTCTCGAAGCCTGTAATGAAGGTGGATGGAGTAATGTAGCTTGATCCACGTCCTCATGCTCTCTTTCCTGCCAAACAAGCATCTTGTGTACCTACATTGCAAAACAGGTGGATTAGAACATTTCATTTCAAAGTCTATGGGGCAAAAATGAGGAATTTAGGGTTTAAAATCCGTGTTCCGCGGGGTTTGCACCCATCCTTTTAGACACAGTGCGTAGGTGTGCACTTCTCCTTAAGGACAGGTGCGGCACCCCAACTGTTCTCTATTTACAGAAAAATCGGGGTGTGTAGGGGCCACATGGTGCTCCTGTGCAACTGCCACGGGCGATTTTTTGCCCTAATTTCCCTCTAAAAATCAATTTCTAAACCCTAAAATAAAATTTTAAACGGATGAAATGCAAGTCAGGGACAATGTGGATTACCTGGTGAAGACAGTTCTCAATTCCAGCAGTCGGATTTTTCGCAATCTCCACAGGAAGTTTTCTTACCAAAAGCTCTTACTTTTTACTCCAAAGGCAAACGGTAAAAATGAACTTGTAAAAGCCCTTTTTATAAGATTTTTTGAATAAATAAATTAAATTATTTTATTTTTACTTTGGAAAGGTCATTTTGGTGCATTTTATTATTTTAAAACATATAATGATAATGTTTGCAGTTTTTGTGCAGAATATTGGGTATTCAGGTGAAATTGGTCATTTTCAACAAAAAACACATAGGAGTCCTCTTTAAGCTCTTTTCTGACTCGTAAAATATGAAAAGATTGCCAAGTTTTTTCTTTTTAGACTTGTTAAAACGGAATTAAAAAGACGGTCCTCTTACAGCTCTTTTCTGACCGTATAAAGATGAACAGATTGTCGGACTTTTGTCATTTTGAGTTCGATATTGGTAATAAAATGACATGTTTTCGATCACTTTTTTACTTTTTCAGATTAAAGGAACTAATTATGAAAAGTACTCCTTGATCGTAATGATCAAGCGGTTCTCTCAAGTATTATTTTATACTTTTTCGG
>APFE031335553.1:34807-85259 GCA_000404065.3 Pinus taeda
CAATCAACTCCACTCATGATTGACAACACCTCTGCAAAAAAGTTGGCCAAGAATCCAAAGTTTCATGATCGTACAAAGCATATCAATACTAAATATCATCTGATCCGACATCATGTTGAGGCCAAAACAATCCATCTCCATCATTGTTCCACAAATGAGCAAATTGCAGACATCTTCACCAAAGCGCTTGGAAGAGAAAAACTTGAAATATTCAGAACGATGCATGGACTCACCAACATAATCCTTTAGATTAAGGGGGGGAATGTTGACACCTAATCCACACGATTGGGTGAATTTATGTAAATAGTTAAATTAGGAATGTGAACAGTCATCAGAAGATGAACTGAGCAGTCACACCCTTTTGTATATAACAATAGCCTACCTAATGAAATAATACAAATCGGTTTTACTAACTATTGGAGTTAATACCTGGCCTGACAACTGTTAAGTAAGGATTGGTCAAGTAAACTACAAGGATATTTTGCAATACACTGGTCCCACTTATGTCTTCCATACAAGGGGAAAAACAATTAGATTTGGGTGAATAGTGAACCTTTAATGAAATATGCATTCACATAATTGGAAGAACATAATGTGTTGAGAAATCTAGGGGAAGCTAGATTAGGTGATTTCTCTTACTTTGTTAAATGCTTGTAATGTATTTTTACTTAAATTAATTAGATTCTTCTTAAAATTGATTATTATTAGTGTTATTTATCATGAAACAACCACCAAAAGATAAAATAAATGAGACAATAGGACACAAGATGTAGGTAATCATCTAGGGCCAAAACCTCTCCAACTAAGAGGAAAACCCACAAGAATCAGTCTCTTCTTATAGAACTTCAATTGACGAATTCTAAGACCAAGTCAAACATTGCTTCCAATAACTTTTACATTTTGACTTACCCATCAAATTCTTCTGGAACTTCGATCTTCCTAGAAAATTCTTCTGCAACTTCGACCTACCCAGCAAAATTTTCTGCGACTTCGACCTGCCCAACAAATTCTTATGAAACTTCGACCTACCTAACAAATTCTTCTATCCAACAAATTATTCTACCCAACAAATGTAGAAACCCTAACATGAGATAGAGAGAGAGAGACCCAAAAACTTCAATCTAGTTATTCTCCTTCTTTCTTTATCCTTTTTCTAGTTAGCTTCTATCTTGAGAAGAACGAACTTGTTTGAATGAGTCTCCAAATGAGGATGAGTTCCTTCTTATGTATAGGCTTGTGAGGGATATGAATTTATATCTTTAGGCTGACTTGTCCCTTCATGTAGGCCGACTTGATATTTTCATCATGATGAGGTCTTGGAGGGCATTTTGACTCTATTTTGACTCAAATAATTTTTTTTACAATATGTAACATGCCCAAATGGATCTTCAATACATGACAATGACTCAATTGACTTGTAGACTAAATAACAAGCCTTAGAAGCACTCAATGGGTGATTTACCTAAAATAAATTTCTCTTGAGCATGAAACCAATGCCTCAAGAACAACAATAATAAATGTATTTTTCTCTTTTTATTGAATACATAAAATCATGATTACATATGTCATTACAAAGACTGGACCTAGTTACATATTTCAACATAACGAGCCTATAAGAGTAGCACAAGAAATCCGGGGATTTTTTTTTTCTTTCTGAAATCTGATATTGGATGTTAACTTGCACTGACATCAACCATATCATCAGACACCCAACTGGAACCCCTTCCTAATCCTCCAACTAGTGACGATGGCACCTTTATCATAGATGCAAATAATTTATCCTAGAAATTAACCAAGTTGCTACTAATCTTTGGAACTTGCACTATGATAGATAAAATACATAGGATGGAGTTGGAGAAGATTTTATCCTAATGGATCCATAGAAAAATAAATACTTGATATCTTTCCGCTTGGAATTCGAGTGTACGAACAATGTTGCAAAATATGAAGCACAAATACTTGGATTGAAGAAATCCAATGATCTCAAGGTAGAGGGAATAAAGGTAATAGGTGATTATGAGATTATTAGGAGATAGGTACACAATACAATTCATTGTGTTTCACCTAAACTCAAGAATTACCAAAAAGAAGTATGGAGGTTGATTTATTCTTTCCAAGCTTTTGATATTAATTATATTCCTATAATAAATATGCCATTGCAAATACTTTGCCAAATGCAGTTGCTAGGTTCACTTCGCTAAGGGATGGTTTTTCAATTGAAATTATTTATAAACCCTCTATTTTGGATAATATGACTAACTTACATGTATTTAATGATGGCCAACATATTCTTGATTTCATGGTGAATGTTGATATATTTAAGGAAATGGAAATCAATGAGGATGAGCATGAAAAATACTTACAGGAAAGAGCTAAAGCAGGTAATGGAAACCCCATGCCTAAAGGTGTGGTTTCATTAGAAAATCTCTATGACCTGCAAAACCATTTTAGAGAACCACCAAACACAAAAACTCAGAGTTCTACTTTATCTTATGACCATATAAATTTGGGAACTAATGAAGAATTTAAGTATATCAATCTCGACATGTGTTGTTCCCCACAAGAACGCTGCACTTTTATCTAATTATTCAAACAATACCAATATGTTTCCGCATGGAATTATGAATATTTGAAGACCTATGACACTAAGATAATCTAGCATGTTATTCCCATAAAGGAAGGGGCCAAGTCATTCCAATAGAAGTTTAGGAAAGTACAGTGAAAAAGTTGTTGGATGCACGTATAATATGCAAAGTTTGACATTCAACTTGCATTTCAAACTTGGTCCTAGTAAGAAAGAAGTCTGGTGAGATCAGATTATGCTTAGACTTTCGAAATCTCAATCAAGCTTCAAAAAAAGGAAATTATCCCGTGCCATCCATGGAAAAAATGCTATAAACAATTTCTAGAGAAATAATGTTTTTTCCACATCATGGATTCTTAGTTTATAACCAAGTGCTCATAGTGGAACCTCATAGGCTAAAAACCATTGTTAGAACAAAATGGAGTGCATTATCTTTCAGGTGGATACCTTTTGGCTTTATCAATGTAGGAGAATCATTTCAATGGGCATTGGATATTTCCTTTCTAGGATTAATCAGTCGAAATGTGGTAGTATATCTTGACGATGTGACAGTTTCCTCTAAAAGAATATTTGATCATCTGCATCATTTAAAACAAATTTTCGATCAATGTAGGAAATATTGCATATCTTTAAATCCAAAGAAAATCATCTTCGCAATGCGTGAGGGAAACCTCTTATGGAAAATCATAGTGAAAAGCAACATCAAAGTAGACCCATAATGGGTTAATACCCCTGCTCAAATTCCTTATCCCATAAACAAGAAATCGATGCAGCCCTTCCTAGGGAAGATAATTTTTCTTAGAAAATTTATTTCAGAGTATGCACACATTGTGAAACCATTATAGAACATGATCAACAAGGACGTGATATACAAATGGGATAAAAAAGTAAAGGATTCTCTTGCCCAGATAAAGAATTCCATAATTGAAGCTCCAACATTTTACATCCCGTATTTTAAGAAGGATTTCTTGCTATACACTTTTGTTTCTAATTCTTCGATTACAGTCATCTTGAATTAAAAGGATAATCAAGACAACAAATGGACAATCTCATTCATGAGTGCATGGATACAAGGATCAGACCTAAACTATCTTTCTATGGACAAACAAACATATGTAGTCTATAAGGTGACAAAACATTTCAGGTCTTGTATTCTTAAGAGCCATGTCATAGTTTTCGTTCCCCATTTGCTAGTCAAATCATTGTTTGTACAACAAGAGCCTAGTGAGCAAAGAGCGAATTGGATGACATGTTTACAAGAGTATAAATTGGAGTTCAAACTAGTTCATACCATTAAAGACCCTGATATTTATCAACTCATTATATAAGCAATCAACTCACAAGAAGAAGATACATCTAGTTGGGAGAAAGAAATTAAGATGTACAATATTGATTCAACTACCCCATCAAACACATCATCATCAAGATACGTCGATATACAAAAATATCTTAAACAAGGGACTCTTATCTCTTATCTTTTTTCAACACAAAAGAGGTTTGTTTAGCTAAAGGAACTATCATATCAATTGGTTCATGGTGTGCTCTTTCAGAAACATCACAATGGTGTCTTACTGAAATTCGTAGAATTACCTGACTCAGAAAGAGTTTTCAAGGATCTACATGATGGACCAGCCGGTGGACATTATGTTGGTGACACTACAACACATAAAGTTATACGCGCAAGATATTACTAGTCGATGTTATTTAAATATGCACATGCATATGCTTGAAAGTGTCCCATTTGTCAGAAATGTGCTAGTTGAGAGAGAGGGTCAACTGCCCTTCTACAATTGATTGCAGTTAAATAACCCTTTTATTAGTGGAGATTGGATGTAATTGGAGATATTTTTTCTCATTTTTCAAAACAACATCGATACGTTATTACTACCACAGATTATTTTACTCAATGGGTAGAACCCATACCACTCGTGCAAGTGAATGACTAGGAAGTCATCGATTTTATTGATTAGAATATCATAATTAAGTTTAGTGTTCTGTTGAAGCCCCGAAAATCGGGTCGACAACAAGGGGGATACCCACCCGGTCCGGACCTTGGTTGGCAGCTCCTTATCCGTTTGGTATAGCGGTGTCCGACTGGGATAATGGGACCAGTTTCCCAATCTGAGGGTGTGTGTGTGTGTAGAGTTGGATGAAGCTGATCTAAGAGTACTTTAAAGCTAATTTAATTCAGATTCTTAAACTAACTCTATGCTATTGTAATCTAATGAGAAACAACACATCTAATCTACACTAATCCGAGCTGTATATCTTCTATTATGCGATCTAAAGAGATTTCAAACAACAACTGGTAATAAAGATCATTCAGCTATCATAAGAATAGAAATCAATTAAGATAAACCACTTTACATAAGAAGTTAGGCAAAACGATTGTGAACAACATATCGCATAATAAGTTATTCATATATCTGACATAAATAAATGACTCCACCGTACAGAAGTGCCAAATGGTAACTCATACATTCATGCAATAACATATAAACAACTGAAAACTATAAATCACTTAAAGAATATATGCAGAAATGGCCAAGAGATAAAAATACCATTTATGACTAATCCTACTCACAAACTTCAAGAAAAAACGATTTATCTCTACTTGTTCTAACATCTACTAAGAGTACAAAAGTGCAACATCAGTAGTAGACATCGAATGCAAATATTAATAAATCTCGATCCATCCATTCATCAAAACCTCCTCTGAGGGTGCAGAAGTGCATGTTCCGAGGACAAGTTTTTGATAAATCTCTGGACCCTTCTTTAAATGCATGAGAAGGGTTAAAATACTACTTCCTTATTCTAATAATAGTGTTTTTACAAAAATTTTAGGATACGGTTTTCAAATGACCGTCCTTTTTCTAATCTAATAAAAAGAAAAAACAAACTTCTAAAAATAAGCTACTTCTGAACTTTGTCCTTAAAACTGCAAGTGTTCATCATGGACTTGAGAAGAGTCGGTTGGCCGACTTCTGCACTGAGCTGGGCTGCGAAAACAGAATCTATGAGAGTTGGCACTACTTTTTTGGCTGATTTTATGATGCATTTCACAGTCATCCATTGACTGTGTGGCTTGATCAAGTATGCCCAGTAACACTCCCAATTTAACTTGTTCAATGCCTGGATCACTTTTCCCTTTTCCTGCACCTTATGCTTCCATTCTGATTCCAGTCATAGTTTATTTGGTAGGTACCTCGGTGTGGTCTCCTCGATTAAGTTGGCCCTGTGTAAATTCTCATTTACACAGTCGATAAGAATGTTTGCCTGTGTGGCCGCTGTCTCCGCTGCTTGTTCTGCCTGCCTGATTTGATCATCCCATTTGTTAAAGAGCAATTCCTTATGATTCTCATTTATTCTGGGTGCATTTTCTCTTTTCCCTTCCTCTCCATCCTGCCAAGCTAAGTATTCTGTATCCATAACATATGCGGACAAATAAAAAGGGGGATAGATCTTTTGAGACGGTGACCTTTTAGACCGGTAATTCATAACAGCCGTGTATAGATTATCAGAAAATATCTTGGCCCAATCCACGATATCGGCGTTTGTGGTAGCGTCTATGAGTTGTAGCCATTCAGACGAAATTTTATTGATGTCCAGCATCCCAAATAGTCTACAAATCATGGCTGCAGCAAAACAATACGGAGAGGTGAGGGAGCCAGTGCTGTACATACCGTTTTTGTCCTTTTTGAGTGGCTCCTCTTTTATGGACCAATCTTTAGTGGTCTCTGCCAGGTTTGGGTTCTCTGCCGCAAATTTCTTGACAAATTGTGCATTGTAAGTCGTCTGAGGTTCAGGAAGATGATACATAAGCTTTAAGTCTTGCGCGACGAATGATCCTATGAGCCTATGTCCTTGAACCTTGAATTGTCTGCCATGTAACTCTGCATTGTCAAGTATCCACTTGATCATATCTGTATACGGTAAAATTTTGGGTCTAGCTGCTATTCGGTGAAGAAATGAACATGCTAGCTCCTCCAAGGATGCCTCAGAAGAGCGTTGTGAGCCCGCGGTAGTATCAACCTTCATTACTCTATGATTTTCTTCCTCCAACAGCCTATACATGCTTTCCCATGTCGAAATTCCTACGTCCCTGTCGCAGGCAGTGTCTGTATACAAAGGCGCCATCTCTTTAGTCTTTTCCTTTGCCTCGAAGCCTTGAGCTTTATGTTTCTTTCCCATTTGCTCCTGCGTTCGGCTTTGAATCGTCTTAGCTCTTCGTTCCTGCAAATTACAAGCGAAGTGGAAATGACTGATTAAGAAAGGTGATGGGAGAGTTTTAAATGCAACAGATATATCAAATATGCCACTTTACGTGAAGTAATTCTTTACAAAAGCACGCGTCTTCATTTCATTTAATAACTGACAACTAATCCATTTACTATCATTAAAAGCGCATGATCTTGAGTCAGATTATGGTAAGTGGCTTTTCTTTGAATGACGTGCCCGAAGTATTCGTGATTAAGTGATTCATGATTTGCTTACGTAACATCGAAGATCGTGCCATTGCAAATCGCACCAATCGCAAATCGCAAGATCGCAAATTGCACCATCACAGATTGCACCATCGCAGATATTGCCATCGCAGATATCGCAACATCGCAGGTCGCAGAAGTTTAATGTTTGCCAAATATTGCCAGTTTATTTCTGCGATATGCGATCTTGCGATCGGTGTTATCGTAGATCGGTAGATCTTGAAGTTTTTCCTTATGAGCATTACTTCATTGCGATGCGATTTTATGCTTAACACGGGGGTCTTGTGCATACTGATATTATAGGGGAATGAAGGCATTTCCTATCTTTTTTGCAACGCAATTTTAAAGACTTTTACTTTATCGTAGACTTAGGTTAGAAATATTGAAAAGACCTTTCTAAGCTTACGATGGTAACCTTATTTTGAAGAAAGAAAAACTTGTTTTTTTCTTAAAAATTTAACTAAGGGTCCCCATTCATTTAGTATTTTGGACAACACTTAAATGAACAAGGGGGGGTGTTGCTTGCCACAACAATTGGCGATTCACTTGGGAGAACCAGTTATTTCTGATCTTCTATTGACATTTTTCAAACTTCCGAAAACAAAAACAAAAAAAAAATTAGAAAACTTAAACTTTATTATATAATGATAAAACATATTATACTTCAAACTGTCAATGATATTTTGTTTCAACCCCTTTCTATTTTAATTACTTGTATCCTTAGCTTGTCCTTGCATTTACATCAGCCATTACTTGGTCTTGAAATAAAAATTAAAATAAAGTCTTCCCTGAATAGCAGTCCTTTTTAATTATGCTTCTTTGTCGCAGGTAGAGCCTGCCAGTAGGCGTCCACAGCCTCGACAAAGTTACCTATTACCCAGTAATGATCCTTTATCCTGCTTAAGGTTATTTACAACCTTTCAGAGAAAAACCCATTTTGACACTTTTTCCTTTTTCATTCTCTGAAGAACAATGTCTTGGTTTGGTGGCCAAATTATGACACAGTCATTCACTTGATTTACACTTTTGTTGAACAAGTTGGCTCGTGCTGAGACCCCTTGTCTTTTGATTGCAACAATCTTGAGTCGTTGCCCTGTTTTGGTGGACAGTATTGGAAAAGTCAGCAAGTTATAATATATGTGATCATGATAAGTCGGCTCGTGATGGGACCTCTTATTCTTTGAGATATAGTGTTTTCTTGGATTGTTTCCCTGAATGCTGTGATTTCCTTTAGCAGGGAGGAATTCAATTTTCTTTCCTTAAGAAAGTTCTAGACGACAATAACAGAGCTTCTTTGGAAATGGTTGTTTCTATAGGGACCCCTTATTTTGTTATTGATGCCTTTCATTGTACTGACGTAAAACAATTCCTTCACTAAGATTTCTTTCTTCAAATGTTTTGGAGTTGAAACTAGTATCATATCTGGGTTAAAGTTCTATTGATAATAAAGATCAAGTTTCCAAAAAGATTTGTTGTTTATAGAAGCAGAAGTTCAAAATCTTGATAGAGAAAAGATGACTTTAGTAAATGCCAAATGTTGTTAACCATAGCAAATTTTATTATGGAGAAAAATATTTAACGAAATGAGAGGTAGACATTCCCTAGGGTTATGTAGAGAATAGGGATAATCTCTTCTCTTATTTTTCCTACCAGCTATTAAAAGTAAACCTAATAACCTAACTAAACTACTCCTACTCCTATCCTAACTATATACAAAAATTTGATTAGGTGAAATGATATTTCCAGTGGATCCATCTTCTCATTTTTATTCCTACACGTATGTAACTTTCCAACATTAGTGTTAAGAACAAAACTTTTCTTGGACTGTTAATGTTGGATGTGGAATAAGAATGTATAACCTCAGTTGGAATTTTGTCCAAAATTTCTTTCTCATGAAAACTTCTTTCCAACTGGATATCTATTGGATCATAAAAATGAGGATGAATTTATGTTATGGATTGATGATCTCATAATAGAGGAAGTTCTAAACTTCCTTGACATAGTTTAGCTTTCCAGAATGGTAGCTCGTCTTTTGAATGTTCTTTGATAAGGTGCTCAACATACCAGAGTAATCTATCAAAAGTCTGAAAATTTAAAACACAATCCGATTTTGTACAAAATGAGTGCAAGTGAGAAAGAAAAAATTGATTCTCTGTACAATTAGTGTTACAGCACAACTGGGATTGGCTTGGAATATTTTGTTGTTCACAAGAACTGGCCAGATTTATGGGATCCAAGTAATTTCGAATTCCGTCTTGTGAATCAGAAGACAAGTTATGATTGTGAACATGCATGGGAGGTTCTTCATGATATGAATCATAGATCGGGGTATTGTCTTGGATAGTAAAATCAGGTGAATGGTCTTTCGCTTTAAAATGAGGGTTGAATGATATGATTTCCAAATTAGAATATCTCTCATTATTTGAGTTTTGATGGGTTACTTGAGATAAATCAATAACATCATCATTGGCAAAGTAACCATCATAAATGATTTTACAGGTTTCCCTAGATTTCTCTTTTTCGTCATATATTTTCAAACAAGGAAGGTCAAGTGGTTCTTGTTTGAAAATAATCAAAGGATGTTCTATAGCTATCTCTTTATCTTGAAAACCTAATGATGACTCGTTTGAATAATCCTCTGTGCTTTTTGAGATATCTTTAATATTGAGAGGGGAAAAGTTATCATCACTAAAAATATCAGGATAAAGAGAAAAGTGTGATTATGAAACAATGCATTTGAGAATATCATCATGGAAAAATCTTCGTTTATCAGATTCATCATAGACATCGGGCTTTAGATCATACCTTTGTGTACTGATACTTTTTGAAAGAGAAATAGTTTGTTGTTCTAACCTTGGCATCTGCATTTTTTGACTTGCAATGATATTATCTGACCTTGTATCAAAGTCATCTTCTGGTTACAAGGCAGGCTTTCCTCCGGCATTCTCGTTTTTGTCTTCTTGCATTAGAGCATGGATGACTCCTAGGCTTTGGGGGCTTTCTTCATTATGAGCAATTTGTATATTCAAATTGGAATTCTTGTTCATATTAGAAAGAAATGATACAAAACTTGAACTAATTTCTGCTTGATCAGACATAGGAGGCAAGGAATGTTCAGCATAATCTAAAGATTCTTCATCTATGAGTTCACTTTCAAGATCGTTCTTTAGACAATTAAGATGAAATCGCATATTAAAATCCCTAACATATTCATCTTGTTTCCGTAGATAATCAATTTCATCATATACCTGGTCATAATCATAACAATCAAATTAAAAAATGAAAGTCTTGACGAATTGGTCCCAGCTGTGAATTGATGCAACTGGGAGGGTTCTGCACCATTTTCTAGCTTCCGCCGTGAATGTAAGAGTAACAATTCTGCATAAAATGCCCTCATCAATTATTTGAACATAATAACTTGAAACTCTTTGAATAAATTGAAGAGCATGATTAAAAGAAGAAGAATTATTCTTACCATCGAATTTTACCTGAGACAAGAGTCTTACCACTTCAGGTGGAGTGTTGGAAGAGGTAGGAACATGGATGCAACTCCAAATGGGAAGTTTGCGAGCAGCCATCCAGATTCAAATGTTACAATTAAAAATCATTCCATCAGACACTATGTTCAGGCCCTCCTTCTAGCGCCAAATATGTTGAAGCCCCGAAAATCGGGTCGACAACAAGGGGGATACCCACCCGGTCCAAACCTTGGTTGGCAGCTCCTTATCCGTTTGGTATAGCGGGTCCGACTAGAGATAATGGGACCAATTCCCCAATCTGAGGGTGTGTGTGTGTGTAGAGTTGGATGAAGCTTATCTAAGAGTACTTTAAATCTAATTTAATTCAGATTCTTAAACTAACTCTATGCTATTGTAATCTAATGAGAAACAACACATCTAATCTACGCTAACCCGGGGTGAATATCTTCTATTATGCGATCTAAAGAGATTTCAAACAACAACTGGTAATAAAGATCATTCAGCTATCATAAGAATAGAAATCAATTAAGATAAACCACTTTGCATAAGAAGTTAGGCAAAACGATTGTGAACAACATATTGAATAATAAGTTATTCATATATCTGACATAAATAAATGACTCCACCGTACAGAAGTGCCAAATGGTAACTCATACATTCATGCAATAACATATAAACAACTGAAAACTGTAAATCACTTAAAGAATATAAGCAGAAATGGCCAAGAGATAAAAGTAACATTTATGACTAATCCTACCCACAAACTTCAAGCAAAAACGATTTATCTCTACTTGTTCTAACATCTCCTAAGAGTACAAAAGTGCAACATCACTAGCAGACATCGAATGCAAATATTAATAAATCTCAATTCATCCATTCATCAAAACCTCCTCTGAGGGTGCAGAAGTGCATGTTCCGAGGACAAGTTTTTGACAAATCTCTGGACCCTTCTCTAAATGCATGAGAAGGGTTAAAATACTACTTCCTAATTCTAATAATAGTGTTTTTACAAAAAATTTAGGATACGGTTTTCAAATGACCGTCCTTTTTCTAATCTAATAAAAAGAAAAAACAAACTTCTAAAAATAAGCTACTTCTAAACTTGGTCCTTAAAACTGCAAGTGTTCATCATGGACTTGAGAAGAGTCGGTTGGCCGACTTCTGCGCTGAGCTGGGCTACGAAAACAGAATCTATGAGAGCTGGCACTACTTTTTCGGCTGAGTTTATGATGCATTTCAAAGTCATCCATTGATTGTGTGGCTTGATCAAGTATGCCCAGTAACACTCCCAATTTAACTTGCTCAATGCCTGGATTGCTTTTCCCTTTTCCTGCGCCTTCTGCTTCCATTCTTCCTCCAGTCGTAGTTTATTTGGTAGGTACCCCAGTGTGGTCTCCTCGATTAAGTTGTCCCTGTGTAAATTCTCATTTACCCAGTCGATAAGAATGTTTGCCTGCGTGGCCGTTGTCTCCGCTGCTTGTTCTGCCTGCCTGATTTGATCGTCCCATTTTTTAAAGAGAAATTCCTTATGATTCTCGTTTATTCTGGGTGCATTTTCTCTTTCCCCTTCCTCTCCATCCTGTCAAGCTAAGTATTCTGTATCCATAACATATGCAGACAGATAAAAAGGGGGATAGATCTTTTGAGACGGGGACCTTTTAGACCGGTAATTCATAACAGTCGTGTATAGATTATCAGAAAATATCTTGGCCCAATCCACGATATCGGCGTTTGTGGCAGCGTCTATAAGCGGTAGCCATTCAGACAAAAATTTATTGATGTCCGGCATCCCAAATAGTCTACAAAGCATGGCCGCAGCAAAACAATACGGAGAGGTGAGGGAGCCAGTGTTGTACATACCGTTTTTGTCCTTTTTGAGCGGCTCCTCTTTTCTGGACCAATCTTTAGTGGTCTCTGCCAGGTTTGGGTTCTCTACCGCAAATTTCTTGACAAATTGTGCATTGTAAGTCATCTGAGGTTCAGGAAGATGATACATAAGCTTTAAGTCTTGCGCGGCGAATGATCCTATGAGCCCATGTCCTTGAACCTTGAATTGTCTGTCGTGTAACTCTGCATTGTCAAGTATCCACTTGATCATATCTGTATATGGTAAACTTTTGGGTCTAGCTGTTATTCGGTGAAGAAATGAACATGCTAGCTCCTCCAAGGATGCCTCGAAAGAGCGTTGTGAGCCCGTGGCAGTATCAACCTTCATTACTCTAGGATTTTCTTCCTCCAGTAGCCTATACATGCTTTCACATTTCGAAATTCCTGCGTCCCTGTTGCAGGCAGTGTCTGTATACAAAGGCGCCATCTCTTTAGTCTTTTCCTTCGCCTCGGAGCCTTGAGCTTTATGTTTCTTTCCCATTTGCTCCTATGTTCAGCTTTGAATCGTCTTAGCTCTTCATTCCTGCAGATTACGAGCGAAGTGGAAATGACTGATTAAGAAAGGTGATGGGATAGTTTTAAATGCAACAGATATATCAAATATGCCACTTTACGTGAAGTAATTCTTTACAAAAGCACGCGTCTTCATTTCATTTAATAACTAACAACTAATCCATTTACTATCATTAAAACCTCATGATCTTGAGTCAGATTATGGTAAGTGGCTTTTCTTTGAATGACGTGCCCGAAGGATTCGTGATTAACTGATTCATGATTTGCTTACATAACATCGAAGATCGTGCCATCGCAAATCGCGCCAATCGCAAATCGCAAGATCGCAGATTGCACCATCGCAGATATCGCCATTGTAGATATCGCAACATCGCAGGTCGCAGAAGTTTAATGTTTTCCAAATATTGCCAGTTTATTTCTGCGATATGCGATCTTGCGATCGGTGTTATCGCAGATCGGTAGATCTTGAAGTTTTTCCTTATGAGCATTACTTCATTGCGATGCGATGTTATGCTTAACACGGGGGTCTTGCACATACTGTTATTATAGGGGAATGAAGGCATTTCCTATCTTTTTTGCAACGCAGTTTTAAAGACTTTTACCTTATCGTAGACTTAGGTTAGAAATATTGAAAAGACCTTTCTAAGCTTACGATGGTAACCTTATTTTGAAGAAAGAAAAACTTGATTTTTTCTTAAAAATTTAACTAAGGGTCCCCATTCATTTAGTATTTTGGACAACACTTAAATGAACAAGGGGGGGTGTTGCTGGCCACAACATGTTACTACTTCAGTTGTGTATGATAATGTAGCATAATTTTCATCATTGAAACTATATGATTTTGCATTAGATAATTGTATCATTCTAAAACATTCATCGAATTATTATCCTCAAGGAAACAGTTTAGCGGAATCCATACATAAAAACCTAATTTGAATCATAAAGAAAATTGTATTGAATTAACGAATGAATTGGCACAATGTTTTGACAAATTCTTTATGGTTGACCAAGTGACACCAAAACCTTCATTGGGAACATCACCCTACTTCCTTGTCTATGATAAAGAGGAAATCCTACCCCTGAATCTCTACCTCCCAACTTGTTGAAATTGTAGCAAGAAGAGGGCTTGATTTTGACTTTTACCTTAGTCAAATTGAGTAAATCAAATTTCCACGTCAGCAAGACAACTTGGAGGCAGTTAGCTTGTGTGGAATGGCCTTGTCTACTAGTTTACTTAGTAAATCTGAGTTATAGGCTAGAAGTAGAGTTTTTCATGTCATGATTGCTAATATTTAGCAATATGGTTGAATTATTGTTACTTAAACTCAATTAACTAAGCTCTAGTCACAAGTTGAGTCAATTGAAGGTTAGTTGAGTAGTTAATACTATTGTTAACTCATTGATCTCTTAGCTAACTAGTCAATCATCTAAAAATAAACACAATCATGCATGGAATTCGAATTTCCTAGTTGAGGTGGAGTAAAAGGCATGTTTGTATTTGTATTTATATTTGTATATTGTTGAGCGTACTATGATTTTGCACTCAAAAGGTGATCAATTCCTCAAGCTATTGCATAAGGAAGTAGGGAATTTATCCTATTTTTTACGGGATAATCCCTCCAAGATTATGCAAGGAAATAGTGGCTTGGCCGAGGCATGAATTGGCTAAGTGTTGGCCAAAGCAAGTCAGGAAGCAAAATAAGGGATCGCAGTGCAAGGTGTGCTTCAAATTCGAAGCAAAACATTATAATTGTTTCTCTTTTCATCTAAATAAATGAAAATTATTGGAGGGGTTTTTCCTAGTAGGGTTCCCCTAGAAATCATTGGGTACTAATGGTCTCGATTGTTGAAAGTAAATGCACGTTGTTCTAAATTGTGATTTTCATTTCGCAAATTATTAGAGTGAAATTTGCATCTCCTGATTTCAATTCAATTTCATGAGATGTTTGAATTTCTATCAAATTTCTACATAGTATCGGGCTCACCCTGAAATCACATTAGAAATAGTATTTCGAATGTGTTCTTCAAGGATTTCAAATTGAAGCTTTATTATAATTTTTTCCTTCAGATTCAAGAGAATGGATTTCAACAGACTAAAACTTGAGTATGCCTTGGAGGGAAGTTCAAATGTTTGAGCCTGGAACATATTTAGGGTCATCACAAGTTCCCTAGGAGAAGCATTTTGGAGCAACCAAAATCTTGACAAACAGGAAATCATTGAAGTCCTCATGTATAGTGATCATTGAATAACTAATGAGTTGCTAGGAGACAGAGTTGTTGGAGCCCTAGTTCAGGGAATATCTAGAAGACCTTATGTGCAAACTTCTTAATGGAGCTAGAAGGCTACTAGTGGGCAGATCAATCATCTAATGTTTAGTAACACAAAAAGGAGTTGTGATCAATGATATTGGTAGATTTAGGAGTAGAGATATTTCCTACAGGGAGATCGAGACTCAGAGGGAATCTAGTTTCAGAGGGAGAAACCTTATGGAAGATAGTACTTTAGGATATGGGGAGATCATACTCATTATTGCAGTAGTTGCAGCAGTAGTGGAGAAGCAATAGTAGAGTAGTAGCAACAACAATATGAGTAGATCATATTTCACCATGCATGCAACTATACCTCAAGGAATGAGGTGGGGTGATGTAGAGCCTTAGTCCGAAAGTTGTGAATATTTGGGCAGGCTGCGTAAGAGAACAATAACAACTACAATATACTCTTCTCATGGATCATTACCCTTGCTACATGGGCCCAAATTATTCAGTAGCGGATGGATTAATGTCAGTTGGTGTACTTAGATGTTGAGTAGCAAAGAGAAGTGTTGATAGTAGTGCAAGAGGAATAGTGTAGAATCAACAACAATGTAGTTTTCATAGTAGACATTGCAGAGACTAGTAGCAGTCATATACTCAAGAGGCAATTGCAGCTCAAAGACACAATTGATTCAATATTTTAGATACTTTTCAATTGTATTTTTTGTAGTAGCAACAACAACAGTGTGACGTAGTACTATAGCACATTCTATATGAGTTGGATTGGGTTTGTGTAGAGCCATTTTCTTGCTAAGAGGGAGTGTTAAAATTGTAGCAAGAAAAAGGATCAATTTTGACGTGTGCCTTAGTCAAATTGAGTAAATTCAATTTCCTCTTCAACCAGACAACTTGGAGGCAATTAACTTATGTGACATGGCCTTGTCTATTAGTTTAATCAGTAAATTCGACTTATAGGCTAGAAGTAGAGTTGTCCATGTAGTGATTGCTAAGATTTAGAAATCTAGTTGATTTATGGTTAGTTGAACTTATTTAACTGGGCTCTAATCACTGGTTGAGTCAATTGAAGGTCATTTGAGTGGTTAAGGTTGTTGCTAGCTCACTGATCTCTTAGTTAACTAGTCAATTAGCTAAAAATAGACAGTCATGCATGGAATTCAGTTTTCCTAGTTGAGGTGGAGGAAAAGGAATGTTTGTATTTATATTTCTATATTATTGAGTGTACAATGCTTCTCCACTGACAAGGTGATCAATTTCTTAATCTATTGTACAAGGAAATAAGGAATTTCTCCTATTTTTAAGGGCTAATTCCTCTAGGATTGTGTAAGGAAATAGGGGCTTGGTTGAGACTTGAATTGGCTAATTGTTGGCCAAAACAAGTCAGGAAGCAGGAGAATAGGATTCTAGTGCAAGGTATGCTTCACATTTGAAGAAATACATTGCAATTGTTTCTATTTTCATCTGAATTAATGCAAAGCAACAAAGGGGTTTTTCCCAGTTGGGTTCCCCTAGAAATCATTGAGTACTTGTGTATTTTCTTGTTGCATGCCTATGCACGTTATTCTAAATTGTGATTTTCATTCTGGAGATTCATAGAGTAGAATTTGTGTCTCTTGATTTCAGTTCAATTTCTTGAGAAGTTGCAATTTCTATCAAATTTATACACAAGTTTGCATTTGTCCCAAGAGTCACAAGGTAGACCTTGTCCAACCATTTAGAATAGGATTGAGACTCTTCTCAAGTTGAAGGAGGAAAATTAAAATATCAAAGAAAAAATTGTTGTTCATCGAAAGTGTATTAATTGGGATACCTAGTCCTGAAATGGGATAAATCCCATTAGGACAAAGGAAAGCACACTAAGTTTCAATCCATGTGGATTGTTCCATACATAGTGCATGAGAATCTTGGCCATCACACCTAATGTCTACAATCCTTAGACATGAAGATTAACTCTCTTCCCATAAATGGCCAAGATTTAAAGGTATATTTCATAGTAGCAAGTTGTGGGTTGCATCCCTAACTTGTAAATAGTGCTTTTCTTTTTTTACTATTCTTTATTTCGTATCTTATTCTCCTATTCCATTTGTCTACAATGTTTTACATTTTCAAATCATTGTAAATAAATAAGGTCTTTGTGTGAAAAGTGTCTTGTTTGGCTCAATGATAATGCGGCGAGAGTTTAATGTAGGTTTTAACCCCGTACAAAAATTACCTTCCTAAAACATAAAATAATATACAATGGAAAGAACATAAAATATACACAGATATTTTCTCCTAGAACCCAAAACAGGAAAACCTAGTTGATTTTTCATTATATTCCTTTCAATGTTACAATACTTTATGTACATGTCGAAGCATTCATAAACCCCAATCCATTAACCCTAGAATAGAACATAATTGTAGTTCCCTTGACTAGATCTACAAAATATCATGGTCAAAAACCATCATGCCCAAAATCATGCACAAAACCATGGTAGGTCCACCCACCATCCTTGGGTCCATGCCTGGAGCTAGTCATGGAAAGAATATAACACATACCCAACATTTAAAAGTGCGTTGTGGAAACTATTCAACTTTTGGAAAACTTTAGATCTCCTTTTGGTTGGTCCTAAATATCTCCATAGGTCAATGATGCCCAAATGGAAAATATGATTCATTGTGAATGGAAAGATTTAGTATATCTATGATACCTGCATCTATTATTGGATATTCGCTCCTCAAATCAATGTTTGTATCAAATGGTGCTTTCGACATGTTGAACCAATGATATAGAGAAGGGAAAGGAGAAAACTTAAGTGAGAAAATCTATTTCAGAGAATATATGTCCCTGTAAAACAAGGAACAACCTCTCTTTCCCGTAAAATAAGTCAAGATCGCCATTCTATGCTAGTGAAATAAATGCCCAAAAAATTCCAATAAGCATAAATTAAAAGAAGATAAAGGGTGAAAGAAGAGAAAGGCTTCCTGTGCAGAGAGGTGAAACAAGAAACTTCACTAGGTTACTGAACAAGCTTGTTGGCAGTGAATGAATTGCTTGTGATTTCTTGAGAGACTTAGCTAAGGTACTGAGTAGGCATGCTGTTAGTAGAGAAACACATGAGATTAGTACTAAAGATATAAACATCTTAAATTTTGAATACATATCATCCTTCTCCCTAATTGAAATAATTAGGGTCTGACTAGTTTTAAGAAATGTGTGTGAACCGATAAGAGAAATAGAAGATACTACATCCATAATTTGGGCTAAGTAGTGAAGCTAAGGTAATTCATAAAATGAATCAATAATTCGTAAGGGATATTATTCAAACTTAAGTAAGTTCTAAATAGAGAATTTGAGGCCCTTCCAGTGAATCACCAAGTGTTGCAGCTGCTATAACCACCCTCCAAAATTCTTAACTCACTCTAATTTTGGAGCCCCTATCAACCCCTTGAAAGATCATGTTCTTACATTTGTCTATGTGATTGAGTTCATCCTAATATTTTTCAAATTTTTCCCAAGTATTTCAAGTCATCAATGGTTTTGTTGAAAATTTCTAAGTGAGAGCGCACTTGCTACTCACAAGCATAGTGCACCTTTTATGCCTAGTGCAAGCACACTTTATAAAGACAAGCCTATTCTAAGTCATGTGATGAATTTTTGTGCTAGGTCGCACCTTAAAGTGTGACTTCGATTTATGTGTGAGTGGGTTATATAAGAAATCCCCCCCCACCCACCCCCCCAACATTTAAATTTACCTCTGTGCACTTTCAAGGCATAGAGTCATCTCCCTATCCTTCCAAGTTATGACTGCACTGCACACTAAATCTAGTAATTCTCGTTCTCTCGTACCTTAATTTTGTGATTATCTCCTTGACATTTCAGTTCTCCAATCTTGTCTCTTACATCTTTTGAATTTCACGACCTTTCACATTCCTATGAATAATCCAATGCACACACACACACACAATATCTCTCTCTCTCTCTCTCTCTCTCTATCTATATCTATATATATATTATATATATATATATATATTATATTATATATATAATATATAATATAATATATAATAATATATATTATATATATATAGGGTTAAATAAAGAGTTGTCATTCTAATTATTCTTTTGCACCCTCTTAGTCTTCATGTTTTTCCAATACTTAGTCAAATTCGAATCTATTCTTCACTTCATTAACTCCTTAACATTCCTTGGTCATATTTTGCAAACTCTTATGGCACCCACATCCTTACCTAGCCCTTTGTGGTGCATCCTGCAACCTAGAACTCTAGCCTCATACACTTATCTCTGTGCATTGTGAATGTGTTGACAATAGACCTTGATGAGACTTAGTGTGCTAGTGCAAGTTAGAATATTAGCATCAAGATATTTTTCACTTGCAAATGCACCAAGTAATGAACCTTTTCTCTTCATGAGTGCACTAGCGCACCTTATAGAGCTTATCCAAACTCCTTTATCTTTGAAAACCTCGTCAGTTTTGAACATATGGGTTCTTTAGCACATTTCTAGTGCAATGTGCACTAATAGTCCCTAATAAACCAACCCTCTCCTTTGTCCTCTGTGCCAGTACCAAGGCTAGTGCACTTTATTTCCATAGTGAAAATTACATACAAATAATAGAGATAGCATATGGACTTTGTTGGACTGATTGTATATTTTTCCATGAATGATTTTGAGTTCTCATGTGCAAGAGATGTCCATTGTATCATATTTTCATATTCAACAAGAAATAATGCCACTAGTTATGAGAAAAGGATCTTTAAGAGAAACCCTTGAGAACAGTATTAAGGGAGGAGTTAATAGTCCAAATCCTAAAGTACCAATATTCAAGCACACAACATGTTTCATCAACAATTCTACGACCATATCTTGGCAAAATATTTACAAAGACTTCACTAGGAAAGTGATTATGGAAGATGAAGAAGACATAGAAGTTTACCTTAACACTAAGAATTCCAGGGTTCACATGATTTCTTTCCACTATCCAATACTACCTTGTGCAGAGACAATTGGGTGGATCCTGCAATGCATTGACCCTCAAAACATGATTGCTAGAAGTTCAAAGGGAGAAGTATTGGACACATATCATGCTCATGATATTCACATGTATTACAATCTTCCTAATCCTGAATAATATCTCAATTCAAGATTATATGCCAATTTCGGCCCATGTACGAAGGATATCCTCAAAACTTGTTGGCAAGAACCAAGTAAATTTCATCAAAATCCCAATGGTATTTACAAAACCAAGACATTGAGGAAAGTGTACTAATACTAAATTGCCATGTGTTGTAGACTATATGGAAACAATAACATCTAGTTCTTTAAGGAAAAATGGGTCTATATGGTGCACGCATGCACTAACAAGGGAACTATTTTCAATTGGTCCAATCTCATAGATAAATAATTTGTAAATGTTTGTTACAAAAGAAACTAATGTGGTAAAAGATGATAAACCAGAATTATACTTGCCTTCATATATGTTAGACATTATGTGTTCCAAGAACGAATTCCCAAGGTTGGAACGGAAACGGGCTTATGCTAAAGAGATACTTATGGTGCATATATATTACAAAATATTGTTGGAAACAAGTTATAGGGGAGTATATGTGAGGATAATCAAACTCTTCATATCATTACTATATTAGATGATAGTTGGACTTGAGAAACCATGCACGACAAATCAAGCAAGGGAATCCCTAGCATACATTGCAGATTGGATTGCAATGTCTCAAGGAACATTCATTAGTGTCTTCAGAGCATATAAAATCCCACATATTATGCCATTATTTGCAACAAAAAAGGTTGTTACGAAGGAGGTCATCTATTAGCTTTCTACAGGGTTGTCTGGATCATTGCAGAAGTTGAATAAGTCTCCATGGCCAATATTCTTGCTACGAATAGGATCATATAGCCTTAAGAGATTGAATATGGAAGGACAAGAAATTGTAGAATTGGAATGCCTCAGGTTTGGTGATATGGGATACTAACGGTATGATGCTATAGGGATAGCCATGCAACATTATCCACAGTTAATGTATACATGGGATTATGCCTCAATATCTTGGAAAGAAGAAGCGAAAATCAAGAATCATCACAATGCACAAAGAAAAGAGTAAGAGGAAAAGAAAAGGAAAGAGATTGAAGAAGTGAAAAGAAAGAGACAAGAAGAAGAGAAAAATAAAAAAGGAGGAACAATAAAATCAAAAGAAAGAGGCCATGATAAAAAGAAAAATAACTTAGAATCACAATGCACAGAGAAAAGAGTAAGAGGAAAAGAAAAGGAAAGAGCTTGAAGAAGTGAAAAGAAAGAGACAAGAAGAAGAGAAAAATAAAAAAGGAGGAACAATAAAATCAAAAGAAAGAGGCCATGATAAAAAGAAAAGAATAACTTAGAAAAATGAATGACAAGGAAGCTTAGAAGAAAAAAAAAAAAGGAAGCTCTCAAGAAGCAAAAGGAGGAGGAAGAATAAAGAAGGATACATTTTGAGGAAGAAAAGAAGAGGTAACACCAAGAAGAATAAATGGAGAAGAAATTGGAAGAACTAATTACCCAAGAGATAGATGATGAGCAAGAAGAGAAGAATCAAGTAAAGGAAGTTGAGCCAATTGTAGCCACTTTGAATATCCGACCAACAAATCTTCTAATAGGTGGCCATATTTCTCCTAGTGAAATGGGTATCCCACCTCTAGGAGTAGACAAAATATTGGATATCGATAATTTCACATTCGATCATCTCAAGCACAAAATCATCCGAGAGAGTAGGAAATAGTTTCTGAATGAGCCATATCAATCAATCTCTTTCAATACGAAAAGAGAAACTATTTCAAACACAAAGACCAATCCAAAATAAATCGCTTCGGCAGGTGCATCCTTTGCAGTAGCCACTGAAAAGAACATTGATTATCTCACTCTCAAGGTTGAACAGTTGAAGAAATAACTAGTTGATGCAAAGCAACAAAAATAGCAACTCCATATGGAGAATCATAGGGTGCCTTCCATAGGGTCAAGTAGATAAGGTTTGATGTCCACAATACTTAAAGAACTTAAGTAGTTGGAAGACATGATGACACAGGTATATGATGAAATGATGAAATTACATCAAGTAGTATCCCCTTTGTATGTGATCCAAAATGATGTGTAGGAAAATATGAGAATTGTAAAGCTAGCCCACATAGCTATAAACCCTATTCAAGAATGGGGAGCCAAATACCTGAATGCACTTGTAGAGTTTCATAAAAAAGGTAGAATGGAGGTTGAACTAGAAAGAGTTGAAGTGAATATCCTCATGCTAACTTATGATCAACTAAATAATGGCATAACCAACATTATATCTTGCCATATGAAATTCCATGTCAGATTGGAAGCTTTGATTTGAATGCAAGGGATACCTTCGCTAAGTGGACCTGAAGAGCTGAAGCATAGAGATACCATTAGACAGGAGTTGAAGGAGGTTTTGGATATCATAATAAATGTGGCTACTTAAGACAACTTGGAAGTAATAAAGGAGATTTTTGTGCAACATGTCACCAAACCTGTTAAGTTACACATGAAGTTGACGACGCTTTGGAACAAAATACAAGTGGGCTCGAAAGTAATATTTCCAAATGATTTAGAAGGAATAATGAGGTACGAAATAGAGATATCATAAAAGGTCAAATACATGGTAGCAGAATATAAGGCTTGTACCCGTACATTACTAAGGAGCTACATGTAATGGTGTCAAAATTGCAAATTACTCAAAGAAAAGGAAAGAGTGTGAAGAAGCAAAAATAAAGAGACAAGAAGAAGAGAAAAGAAAAAATGAGGAACAAGAAAAGAAAAATCAAGAAGACATGAGAAAAATAAAAGAATAACTTAGAAAAGGGAATGAAGAGGAAGCTTTGAAGAAACAACAATAGTAAGCCCTGAAGAAGCAGAAGGAGGAGGAATAAAAAAGAAGGATACAACTTGAGGAAGAGAAGAAGAGGAAACAAGAAGAAGAAGAAATGAAGAAGAAATTGGAAGGATGTTAGGCCCCTATAATACTAGTGAGCCCCTTATTGTTATTGTTGGTGTAGTCCCCTTATTGTTATTTTTGTGCCCATGTAGTCCCCATATTATTATTATTGTGCCCCATAGAAGCCCATTATTGTTATTTTTGTGCCCTTACATTATTATTGTTGTGGAGGCTCTAATTATATTATGACCCCTTACACTCTTATATATAGAAAAGAGGTTTTGTCATTTGAATCATCCAAGAACTTCTCATCTCTGTAATGTAAAGGAGGTTTCGCCCTCAAAGAGTATAATTTTTAAGTCGTTGATCTATCTTTTTGTGCACTGATTGCATAAAATTTAGCATCAAAGCTTTGATTCTAGGGTTTCACTTCTTCAAACAGGTCATATTGGAATTTTTTCTATAACATTTTTTCTACGAGGCTTTAGAAGTTGAAATGTTTACCACATGGAGCTGAGATATTGGTTAACTTCGAGTAAAAATTTCAGAGCTTAGTAAAATTATTTTCAGAGATATGATCTGAGGAAAGTTAGGGCTTTTGTAGGCTCTAAAATTCTGTCTCAAACAGGTGACCCAGGGAAAATCGCCATAACTTTTGTTTCATACATCAGATTTGAATTATGTAAAAGTGGCTGAAAGTGCATAGACTTTAATGTTTCTTGTATAAATTTCATGACCCCAAGATTGAAACAGTGACACGTTTCATCCCGTACAACTTCACTCTACTGAACTAGTCCATAATCAGGTCATTGTGGGATATTTGAGATAACTCTTTTTTGAAGAATCAAATCACGATCAAAATTGTGGTGTTGGAAAGAAGACTTAGAGGGATACCACAAGAAGAAATTTCAGACCTTGGAGATCAAAATTACAGAGATACAATAGATTCAATATCGAGCTCCTACATAGCAAGAAAAACATATGTATTGTTTTAAAATTTTGCATGAGTGTTGTTTGGAAAATAAGTTTGAAGTGATTCAATGGGCATAGTGAAGCATAGATATCATTATTTGATTCCAAAATGACTAGAAGTAATAAAATGGAAACACCTACTAAGAAACAAGAAATCTCTACTGTGTTGCATGAAGAAGAGGAAGAAATTCAACATGATATATCAAAATTACAAGACCAAGTGCAACAAATTTCGCTCTCACAAAGAGTAACCAAAAATGAAATGGAATCTAAGGTGGATGGTTCGAAGAATAGTTTAAAATCAAACATGGAAGGTTTTAAGGATGGAATGAAAGATAATATGGATGGTATAGAAGAAAAAATGAAAGGAAACATGGAAGATTTGAAGAATAGTTTAAAATCAAACATGGATGGTTTAACAAAGTTGCTACAAGAAATGCTTCCTAATGGAAAAAATGTATTAGATGAAACTCATGATGAGAATAAAATAAATTATAATCATGATTTCATAGAATCTAATGTTGGATATAAGACCCGCCATATTCCAAATATCTATATGAGGAAGATTGATGGAAAGGATCCAATAACATGGATACTAGAGATGGAGCAATATTTTTATCTCCATAATGTGCAACACACACAAAAGGTTCGCATTGCAATTGTATATATAGAACCCAATCAGTTTGTATGGTATCAATGGCTTTGTTCTCGTAAACCACTTGTCACTTGGTCACTTTTTACAGAGGAAATGATAGCACATTATGAGGATACAAAGAGAAACACCTTCTTTAGACAATTGATAAATCTAAACAAAAATGTTTAATGGTGGAGCACATTGAGGACTTCCAAAAATTTAATATAAGGATAAATGATATTCTAGAGGAGCATAGGATTGATGTATTCATAGGAACTTTAAAAGATAGCATCCAACATGAGTTTCGCCTTTGGGAACTTGATTCATTGGAGAAGGAATTCAAGTTGGCAAGAAAAATTGAAAGAAAAATTATGGCAACAAGGAATCCTACCACTCACAACTATAAAGATCGAAGTGTTGTTGCTCCTAGACTTCTGCAACTTACAAGGTTGACACCACCACAATTGGAAGAAAAAATATCAAAAGGGATTTGCTACAGTTGTGATAGCAAATAAACTAAGGGTAATAAGAATGCTGAGAAGAAGTTATTTTAAATAGATTGTTAAGAGAAGGACGAAAAGGAACAATAAACTTCAAAAGAAGAGGATATACACCAGGAACCAACCCTAGAGAGAGAATAAATGAATCTAAATATATCTTGTAATGCATTGGTATGAATTAACACTCCTTAAAATCTCAATATAAAAGGATGTATCAAGAAGAAAAAGGTAATAGTGTTGATTGATACAGGTAGTACCCATAATTTGTTTCAATGTAAGATAGCTAAGGTATTGAATTGCTTCCTATACCCAACACTAGAGTGTCAAGTGATGGTTTGAAATGGAGGAACTATAAATTTCTATGGAAAGTGCCATAATATCAAGCTAACCATGGGGGAATATGTATTTAATAGTCCAATTCTCTTCATTCCAATGGGTGGTGATGATGTTGTACTAGGAGTCCAATGGTTACAATCTTTGGGTATGATAGCTTTTAATTTTCAAGAACTTTTCTTGAATTTTTTTTGGGAAGGAAAGGAAGTTGAATTAAAGGGTATCTTAGGGAAACCAGGAAAGATAATTAGCTCTAATGGCATGACAAATCTTCTAAAGAAATAAAACAGGGCATAACTGCACAATTATGCTCACTAGAGGTTCAAACAAAATATTCCTCTGGAATCACACACCTCTTTTGTAGAGGGCGCTCGGGATTTTTAATAACTTACCAGAGGATCAAGAAGGAATTTTTTTTGGATGGCCATAAATATGATATTCAAAAGTTTTTGGTGAAATGTTTGGTTTACCAACAAAATAAAGTTGAGATAATTAAGACCCCGGGTATGTTACAACCTTTATTCACTCCAAGTCAACGTTCGGAGCAGGTTTTAATGCATATTATCATAGGTTTACCCAAGTTTGAAGGAAGAGTGTCATTATGGTGGTAGTTGATAGATTTACCAAGTATGCACACTTTTGTGCATTATCTCATATATTTGAATCCAGTACATTTGTTACTGCATTTATGGAAACAATTCAAAAGCTACATGGAAACCCAAAGATTATTGTAAGCGACAAAGATCCCATTTTCAAGTGAAATTTTTGGAATTATTTTCTTGCCGGGGTACTTAATTAGCTCATAGCTCATCTTATCATCCTCAATCTGATGGGAAAATTGAGACATTGAACAAACTTTTGGAAGGATACCTTTGTTTCTTTATATCTTATAAGAAAACACAATGGGCCAAGTGTTTACCTTTGGCTGAATGGTGGTATAACACTTCCTTCCATATTGCAGTAAAAATGGCCCCATTTATGGCACTTTATGGATATCATCCACCGTCCATCACATCATCTTTAAGAGAAAATTCTAAGGTTCAAGTAGTGGAAGATCACATTGAGCATCAACAACAAGTTCTCCAGTTTTTAGAGGATAACCTCACTTTGGCACAAAATCGAATGAAACAATAGGTAGATCAACATTGTAGCGAAAGAATTTTTGATGTAGGCGACTGGGCATTTTACGGCTACAACCATACAAACAAATGTCCCTCAAGCAAGCTAAGAAGGATAATAAATTATCACCAAAGTACTATGGTACTTACAAGGTGTTGTAAAATATTGGTACTATGGCATACAAATTGGATCTTCCTGCATCTTCCCGAGTGCACCTAGTTTTTTCAAGCTTAAAGAAGGCTATAGGTGACAAGCTCCAATTCAAACAATATTTACATAACTTGATGAGGAAGGAAAAATCATATTGGAACCTGAAGCAGTCACAGAAATAAGAACTTCACAACTACGAAATTGATCAATTTCAGAGTATCTCATCAAGTGGAAGAACTTACCCGCTGAGGATTCCACATGGCAGGATGATAATTTATACAGAAGCGTCTAGAACTAATAAAGCATTGAGGAAAAATCTTTTTTGAAGGAGAGGGGCATGTTAAGTCCCTATAATACTAGTGTAGACCCTTATTTTTATCGTTAGTGCAAGCCCCTTATCATTATTGTTGTGCCCATGTAGTACCCATATTATTATTGTGCCCCATAGAAGCCCACTATTGTTACTGTTGTGCCTTTACATTATTATTGTTATGTAGGCTCTGATTATATTGTGACCCCTTAGACTCCTATATATAGAAAGGAGGTTTTTTCATTTGAATCATCCAAGAATTTCTCATCTATGTAATGTAAAGGAGGTTTCCCCATCGAAGAGGATACTTTTTAAGTCGTTCATCTATATTTTTGTGAGTTAGTTGGATAACAAAGAATAGCTAATTACCTAGGATATAGATTATGAGAAAGTAGAGGAGAATCAATTAAAGGTAGTTGAACCAATTTTAGCCACTCTGAATATTCGACCTCCAACTCCTCTAATAGATGGGAATCTTTGTCTCAGTGAAAGGGGTATCTTCCCTCGAGGAGAAGAAAAAATATTGGATATATCTAATTTCACGTTCGATCATCTAAAGCACAAAATCATTCAATAGAGGAGGAAATAATTTCTGAATGATCCATATCGACCAATCTCTATCAATATGAAAAGATAAATTGTTTCAGACAAAAAGATCAATCCAAAAGCAATCGCTTCGGCAAGTGCAACCTTTGTAGTAGCCACTAAAAATAAAATTAATTCTCTCACTCTCAAGGTTGAAAGGTTGAAGAAAGAATTGGCTGAGGCAAAGCAACAAAATGAGAAACTCCTTATGGAGAATTAGAGGGTGTCTTCCACAAGTTCAAGTAGACAAGATTTGAAGTCTGTGATACTTGAGGAAATTAAGTAGTTGAAAGACATGATGAAGTAGGTATATGATGAAATGATGACATTACATAAATTAGTGGCCCTTTTGTGTGAAATCCAAAAGGATGTGCAAATAATATGATAATTGTAAAGCTAGCCCACATGGCTATAGAACTTATTCAAGAATGGGGTTCCAAATACCTGAATACACTTGCAAAGTTTCCTAAAAAAGGAAAAATGGAGGTTGAACTAGAAAGAGTTGAAGTGAAGATCCTCATGAAAACTTATGATCAACTAAATAACGACATAACCAACATTATATCTACCTATCCGAAATTGCAAGTTGGATTAGAAGCTTTGGTTCAAGTGCACATGTTAGCTTTGGTAGGTGCACCCAGAGAGGTGAAGCATAGAGATGTCATCAAGTAGGATCTGAAGGAGGTTTTTGACATCATAAGACACATGGCTACTCAATAGGACTTAGAAGCACCAAGGAGACTATTTTGCAATATGTTGTTGACCCTATCAAGTTACACATGAAGTTGACCATGCTCTGGAACAATATACAAGTGGGCATGAAAACAATATTTTCAGATGCTTTGGAGGGTAGAATGAGGTACAAAAGAGAGCTATCACAAAAGGTCAAAGACATAGCAGCAAAATATAAGGCTTGTACCAATACAGTATAAAGGAGCTACATGTCATAATGTTAAAATTGGAAATTACTCAAATTTGTACATAAATGTCTTTTATTTTATTTTCATGATTTTGGCCACGCTTTTGTAAAAGGACAATTTTTGTAATTATAAGAAAACGAAAAGATGTATAAGTTGAAAATCACATAGAGTCTAAGGGTCACAATGGAGCCAAAGAGTCATGAGGGGAGTCCAAGAGTCACAAGGGAGGTGTAGCTCACTCACCCCTTATATATAATTATATTCTATATATATATCTATAGATATATATATATATATATATATATATTATTAATATTATTATATATATAATATATAATATAGATATGATATATATTATTATATATAGAGAGAGAGAAGAGAGACCCTCACAACTCAAGAAAAATGAATTTTAACCATGGATTCTCTTGTTAGCATATGAGAGAGAGATTGTTATTTTTGAGAAGAAAGTTGTGGCTTCCACTATTAGATGAGTGAAGTGTCTTTGTAATTGTGCATCTTCGTACTTCTACATAATCATCAGAAGCTCTTTGAGTCAGACATCTTTTTCATGCATATATCAAACACATTGTAAGACTTCTCTTGTAATGGTTACGATATATGTTTGTATTCACATGTATTGAAAGGAATGAATTATTTTGTTATCTTTGATACTAATCTCAATCGAAATTGTATGTATTTATGTTTTCATGATCGTGATTGTTTGAAAACTATTTTTCAAATAAATTAGTGATTGTTTCCTTATATTTGCATCTTTATTAGAGTAGTGTCATCATTGTTCTTTTCAAGTCTCGTGTTATCTATTTTATTCGTGGACGTATTTTATGCACGTTATACTTATACATTTCACAAAGCTAAAATTACTTCCATGTCTCAAAAGTGATATTGATTTTCTCGTATGTTGTTGATCTTCGCAATGACATATCATAAGTTAAACAAAATGGAAGTCAGATCGTCACTCTAGATGGGACTCCTACTCCAAATGGTGTAAAGTCTAATTGGGATTTTATAACAGGGAGATCCTCTATTGTTGGTAGAATTTCCAACATCATCAACACTACCCTTATATAATTTTTCTTCTAATGGTTAGCTTGAAATCCTCCCCCACAATGATGATTTGACTGGTCATATAAAACTTGGAAACTAATTGATTACAATAATTAACTTTACATTGTTTGAAACCTCATGAATGAGATGATAAAATCTTTCAAAGGGGGAAACACCCTCAAAAACAACGCCAATAAAACCTCAAACAATGCTTATTAATATTCAAAATATGTTTCAAATGAAGGTGCATGCCCATACTACAAATCAAGGCATTTACATAAAGCGTGGGAATGACTTTCAAGCATAAGAAATGGGTCATAGACCCCAAATAAATAAAGTGACGTCAAATATAGAAAGAAGATGATTTGACTTGAGGAGAGGCTCTTTTGCTTGGAAGAGAAGTTGCCCCACTTTCTAATAGCTAGATATTCTCCACATGTGGTTCAATGTTCCCTTGGATTTCCTTTTACATCTTCAATATTACCCTTAAAAGGCCCAACGACTAGATTTTTGAAGTCAACTTGGTCCATTGCTTTAACTTGTAATGTTTTTCTTCCCTTTTGCATGGTAGCTTGACTTTTATTGAGTATTGACCTTTTTCCTCACTAACTTAACCCAAACTAGATTTTACCACTTGAATGGTCTAATGGAGCTCACATGTGTGGGGCATCCTTTTCATTTAATGATCCAAATGATAGATTTGCAATGCCTTACATAGTGTGAGAATTTGGGCACATGGGTTTTTCCCCCTAAAAACCATTTTTTTAGAATGATGAGCATGTATTACAATTTTTGACAAAATATCCACATGCCATGGAAAGCACATCGTTTTCCAAGCATAAGAGCCTTTGTTGACTTTTGACTATCAAAATCATGTGCATTGGGATCCATGAATTACCTTGGAAAATGTGAAATGTTGGAAAATGTGAGACTTCCATGTTGAGAAATATGACATGAATAATATGCCAAGGCAAGATAATGCATGTAGACTCAATAAAAATGAACATGTGGGAATAATATAGGTGTACTCAAGACATGCATTGCACTAGACCTACAAATAGTGATCACCCCTACAAGTCAATGGCTCCTCTAAACCATGTGTCCAAATAGGTCAACCATAAGCCCTTCAATCCTATATCAGACTAAATGAACTAAGAATGGAGTCTAAGAAGAACAAGCATGGCCCACCAAAATAGGCATATGATGCCATGATATATAGCATCCACATGGCCTACAAATATTTGACTTGCATTCTTTAGGATTAAAATGGTGCTACAAAAAATGAAAATGTGCATTTATGTACCCCTGTTAAAATAGGGGTAACATTATGTTCTTCATAAGAAAATTTTATAGGGCTAGGATGTTGTTGTCAACGTCACAAACCAAACGAAATTATAGTTCATATCATGCTAAAATTTCCACACTCCATGGATGTGTTTGACATTGGGTTCAACACTCCACATGTATTTCTTGAAATGGACTAACTGCCTCTCATGGATCCTAACTCTCGCGATTGTAGTGGAGACTAACACCTATAGGTTTTGGTCTAACAACAATCGTGATCCCAACAAGTGGTATCAGAGCAACATATCTCGAGTTCGAAACTCAACCAGCTCGGGATGGGGGGAGATTGTTGGAAATTGAGTTCAATGATCCCCGTGTGTTTTGTGACATGGACTAACTACCTCTCATGGATCCTAACTCTGGCGATTGTAGCGGAGACTAACACCTATGGGTTTTGGTATAACGAAAATCATGATCCCAATAGGAGGTATAGAAAGTGGTGAAAATATTAATAGAGATATGGAATCTCTTGAAAGGTCGAATTCCATAAGAGGCTTTCAATACCTGGTGTAATAGAAAGGGTCCTTCCAAGATACGAGTGCTTCCAGTTAACATAGTCTAGGGAGTATGAATTGTTAGAAATGTAAAGTTGTTAAATGATAAAGAAACACATCCCGTCAAATGTGTTGTCAAGTTCTAAAATATTTTAAATGCATACACACATGTAGAGGAAAAATTCTTCTCATATGCAAGGTGAAGTGGCTATAAATAAGGATATTCCATGGGATTTATCTATGGTGCATCACAAGGGAACCATTTTAAGGAGGGCTCAAGAGGCATATTGTACTTATCTTTAAATTATAGTATTTCTTTTAAAGTTGAAATTGGTTAAGAAATTAAATTTTGTGAATTCATGGTTTTAAAGATAATCATAAAACTAACAAAAAAAATTGGTGTAACACACTTACAGATTTTTGGAGACTCAAAGTTGGTTATCCAATGGATGCGTAAAGAAATTTCTCTTAGGAATTTTACATTATAATCCTTGTATGATTACATTCTCAATCTATTGACATCTTTCTCACATACATCTCTATCTCATATTTGTGGGAAAAAGAACAACATTACAGATGAGATTTTAAATGCTAAAGTTGCATTTAAATGATGATAACCACACACTCATGAATTAATTATAAACCGTATTCTTCATTTTTGCATGCCCATTCGTTTTATAGCAAGTACATTTATACAAAATAATGAGGAATTGGCTTGATCTATGAAACATTGGTTTGTATCCTCCATTCCTAGAAAATATAAAAGATAATCCCTTGAATATCTCTAACTATTCCTAAAACTACTCTATTCCTCCCACTATATGCTAACTTAGTAGAATTTTTACAATACATGGAATTTGAAAGGAACACACCATCCCTATATAGATCAAACTAGAAATATTTAAATCTTATTACAACGTAGGAAACTACAGTTATAAATGATTCTCTTACATTGGACTCCTAGCGAACAAAAATTCTTCATGGAATCATGTCCATAAATTATTCAATTTTGTAGCCTTCACTCAAACGTTTGAAATAAATTTACATGAATCTGTAGCATAGAATGATTTCTTCAAATATTTCCCTCCTAGATCCCAAGGTCTACTTATTGGATGTAAAACTACCTTTTTGTTTAATCATACTTTATCCCTTTCACCTTGAAGTTTAAATTCTTCTTGAACTTGAATTTCATAAGTACATACCAATCTTCTCTACATAAAAGAAATATTTTCATTACCCATCTCTTTAATTTTCAGCTGCAATCTCTTCTTGCCTTATTTGATTACACTTGCACATGAAGTAAATATTTTTAGGAAAATAATATTCTCATTAGGATTTTAAGGCCCACCCTCAACCATAAAAATGAATTCCCTGTAGATAACTACTAGGACAACTTTAAAGCAAGTTGTCTTCTTATTCTTCTCTCTTTCCTTCATTTCTTCCACATTTGTGTAGTACACTACCTCATTTTGTGCCTCATATTCATTAATTGTATCGACATCACTTGTTTCTTCTCCTCCTTTTTCAAATCCACAAATACTTTCTCTTCCAAAACCTATTCACAAAAATATTTACTCAAAGTATATCATGTATCACCTTCTTTTCTCGGCTTCAAAAACTCCTCACTCATCATCATCCACACTTGATTACTAATCTCTAGAGTTTCATATCCATCTTTAAATGGTGGCAATATGTATTAGTCAACATCCAATTTCAAAGGTATATGTATTTTTCTCCCATCGTGAATTTATTTCTTATCAAATTTTCATGCTCTACCCATAAATTATGACAAGCATTCATCTGTATTACATCACAAAGTACCTCATCCTAATAGCTACCTATTTTACACTCTATTATGCATTTTTCGTTCATCAAAATATAATGTTCATTATGTAACCATGACACTTAAATTATAAGATGTAGAGTGGAAAATCATTTTCAAACCCAATTTCTCAACCATTTCAAGAGATACTAGATTATCTTTACTATCACCATCAATAATCATTTTGCAGGACTTACCTGTTGACTTACAAGTAGTTATAAACAAAGTTTTTCTCTATTTTTTCTCTTGATCTCCTTGCTTGGGTTAACAGGTGTATTTTTCATCAACAAAGATGATCCTACAATTTCGTCATCTTTAGTTTGTACAATATGATTAGTATGATTCATGTAGAAAATTTAGACATGTATAAGACCTATGACCCTATTCATTGCATCGAAAAAGCTTAGCCAAAAAATATTCACCTTTTGAATGTGATGTTCTTATTTTTTATGAATGACCTTCCCTTTGACCTTGACTTTAGTTGGAGGACTTCTTTCTCTTCCTTCAGAAAGCTTAATTGAATTGTTGTTATCATGTTGCCTCTTATCTCTAAAATAACTACTTCTATCTCCTAGACACTTAGTTGTAGGACCTCTTTCTCTTCCTTTAGAAATATTAATTGAATTGGTGTCATCATGTTGCCTCTTATCTCTAATATAGCTACTTTTATCTCCTAGACACTTAGTTTATTTCCTAGGAAACTTTTTTTTCTCTTTAAGTGAGGTTGATAAGCTTCCTCCATTATTATTAGAAATAATAAACAAATCTTATCCCAAATGGTGAATTTTAGCTTGTTTATAAACCTTGCTACCTTTTCCACTCTTCTTCTATATAAAATTCCCTTATAGTAAACTTATAAAATTCATCCATATAATCTTTCACACTCATTTCTTCTTGTCTCAAATTATGAAGTCTTATGAACAATTGTGCAATATTCTCTTGGCATGGATTTAAATTTAAACTTAGCTACCATTCTATCCTATGACGTGATCATTTGCTTGCCTATCTTTCTTCTTTCATTGTGAATGTTATCCCACCACAATGAGAAATTTCATTTCAATATTGTAACAATAAACTTAACCTTTTTGTTATTTGCTACCTCCTCATATTCATAGTAATTATCCATGGATTCAATCCAATTAACCAATTAACCAATAGTATAAAGCCTACCTTCATGATTACAATCCTTTCTTCTACACTTTCCTTCTCTTCCTACTATCATGTTTTCTTGTGGTTTTTTTTCATCACTTATATAACCTACTTCAACCCCTCTTCTTTGAGTTGTCTCTATGGCCTACAGATGTTCTTTCATGTTCCTAATCTTTGTTATCAATGTTTTTGTTCTTGGTTTCCTTCTTTGACCTCTTTTGGTATCTCTTATTTTAAGTTCCATCCTTGCAAGTGTCTTCTTCACACTTATTCTTTTCTTTTTCCAATTGTTCTTTCACTTTTCTATGGAAAGTAACTCGTATTAATCCCTTCACTTCAATATTATTTCCTTCTTAGCTTCATTGTGTTCACTTTCATTGTAGGCTACAATGTGCCTCTTTTCCTCCTTTTGTAGCAAGTCATTTTCAACTTGCTAACTGATGCGGGAGCATCAACCCCTATTCATCCATTTTTTATTAGACCCAAAGGGATCATGAAATTTTCCTAAGGGGAAGAAATTCCCTCAAACGTAATTTGTAAAAAAATATAGAATAAGAAAACTTCATGTAATTACAAGTGTCCAAACTACGGAATAATTTGGGTTGTTAGGTTGTTTGATGAGCTAGTATTTCAACCAAATGAGCCTTTGTAAATAAGATAAATGCTAGCCTAAGGTGTTAAATAGTTTTCTAGACTTGGGGAAATTGTCCAAAAGAATCTTCATTTTGTTAGAAAATATTACATATATATATATATAATATAGTAATATATAATATATATATATATATATATAAGGTTTTTTTGATGAGCTATGTTTTATGCCAAGTGGGCCTTTGTAAATAAGGACAAATGTTAAGCCTACGAGAGCGTTAAAATAGTTTCTAGAGCTTGGGCAATCATCCCTTGAACTCAAAAAGAATCTTCTCATACAGTTAGAAGATATTATGTCAATATATATATATATATATATATATATATATATATAATATATATATATATATATATATATATATACATACACATAGAGTAATTTTAGAAGGGGCCTGGTGATTAGAGCTAAAACAACTCGAGGAGAAAAGCTCGAGAAGCTTGGAGAGGTTAGCTTGATGAGGAGCACAAGAGCTTGGACATAGATACCATATAAACCCTATGTAAATATCTCTTATTTGGAGCAATAGAATGTGTTTTATTTTTGTGAACGTGTGTTTTCATATGCATGTGTGAACACTTATTTCATACACAATACATGTGAGCCTTGGAAAGAGGAAGGTGTACAAATCTATTGTTGATAGAGTGAGCACCATGTTAGATAGTCAAGGATCGATGTTGTGGATACTCATCTGTAGTGTCAAGTCAGATTATTCCCATAGAGTGAATATGACATGTTGGCTTGTATGGGGCTGACCTAGTTTTAGAGGTGATTTAGCCAAACAAATCCTGGTACTACTGGCCCTTTCGGCAACAGTCTATGGAGCGTGAACTGAGGTCTCACTCGAAGTAGTATGGGATGGTGCTAGAACCAGGTTTCCACACCCTCGGGATGTTTGTTGGGCTCTGGCAGTGCGCGGTTTGACCCTACGTGCCCGTCGCTACGCGCATCTATTAGTCCCTCACAACCTGTGATGTTGCCTTCACGCAGCCCTACTAGGGGCGCGATCCGTATTATTACCCAAGTTCCTTACTATTAACATGTTATTATCTTACTACTTAACTTATTTGTGTAAGTCTAGTGATAATTAACAGTATATCCAACATTCATATAAGTGCACACTATCAACAAAACATTATAAATGCATAGAAAATCATACAAAACCAGATACACAATATTTAGAATTAAAATTCTCTTTATTACTCTTCTTATTGGGTTACAAACTCAACTTCGCCCTACGCACTCAACTGCAGGGGTCCGTGCACTCAATTGCGGAATCTACTAGGGCTTTGTGCACTCAGCTGCAGAGCCTCTTCCTACTACTATGACCCAATACACTTAGACTCTTACTCTATGCTCGAACCATTCGTACTCCTCTCTTCTATTCACTCTCTTTACAACTTAGAGCCTCACTCTATTTATACAATCCCATGCAAGTCCGCAAACCATGCGTAGGCTGACATGACATTACATTATATTACAAAACTTAGGGCAGACAACCCTATGACTCAACCTATACTTCGCACTCCGTGCTTGCAATTCATGGAGTCTTACAATATATTTGACCAAAACTTGGGCTTTGAGCCCCAAACCATGTTGTGGGGGGATTCCATGCCCAACAGGCCCCCAACACAAACATCGTGACTCGCCCTTGAGTCACTTTGTTGGTGTGACGATCTTGGCACGAAGTCCTTCCAACTAATCCCAAACAGCCTGAATGTTGGCAACGCACTGAGCTACTGCCTATTGTATCTGTGTCTGAATTGTGTCCTTACCTTGGTACCGGCATCTGTTGCATGTGCTTATAGTCTTGTGCCCTTGTCTAGCTCCTCGGGTCAAGAAGACTATGCTTCGGCTGGTTAGTTAGATAGTCGACCCACCTATGTAGGGCTTCAAGTGATTGCCATTTACTTTTCCTGGAAAGGGTTCTCCATTTAGTTTGACTAGCTAGACTGCACCTCCGTCTGTGACCTCCTTAACCACGTATGGTCCCAACTAGTGCATTCTGAATTTTCCCAGAAATTTTTAAAACTTACTATCATACAGCAACACTAAGTCGTTTATCTTGAAGGTGCACAACTTGATATGGCGGTCATGCCAGGGCTTTTCACATTGTTTTTGTACTTGCTGATGAAATCCAGCCAAGAACCGTTCTTCCTCGAGTTCTTCTAATTGCGCGAGCCTTTCATCCAGGGCTTCGCAATCCGTCATGCCTGTGAGTGCTACTATTCACAGACTAGGTATGATGTATTCCATCGGCATGACAGCTTAGTCTAACCAGAAAGGTGTCTGTCCTATCAATTTCTTGCACATTGTCCTGTAAGCCCATAATACAGCAGGTACGTATAGGTCCCAGTTGTTTTGTTGCGCATTACATACTTTGGTTAGCCTAGTTTCCAGTATTTTTTTGAATGCCTCCACTGTCCCATTAGCTTGTGGGTGGTACGGTGTACTTTTCTGATGATACACCTAAAACTCTTCTGTGATTGTGTTGATGGTTTCATTCAGGAAATGTGTTCCGTGATCACTCAATAAGATTTTCGGACAGCGAAATCGTGTCAACACGTTTTTGAACAAAAACTTTGCAGCCATAGTTGTTGTGCAGTCCTTGACTGGCTGCGTTTACACCCATCGTGTCAAGTACTCTGTCGCAGTGATGATGTAGCACACGCTCGTATTTCCCTAAGGTTTGATCTGTCCCACAAAGTTGATTTCCCATTTTTCAAACAGCTGCAATTCCATTTGTGGATTTAATGGCATCTCATCCCTTCGTGATGGTTTTCCAGTCCTTTGACATATATCGCAGGCCATAATGCAGACATCGCGCTTGGTCCTACCTATGCCTCAGGTCTTAACGGCATCGACCCTCCACCTGCCAAGTAATTCGCAAACACTAGGCAGTGGTCCTTGTCATGCCCCTAGCCTTTGAATTTTATGCACCATACCTCCTCACGCGCCTCTAGCTAAGGTGTCCTATCCTGTTTCAAGCTCTGCATCTACAGACACAGATTTTTCAATTACGTGGGGATTTGTTGGACTCCTAGACTAGGGTCTTATATAGGGGACTCATGCAATCTCATTGCCATTTCCAAAGCTTTTCCCTGGGTGGAAAGTTTTTGTTGTGACAGCGTCATCCTTACGTGCGGTGTTAATGACACTACAAACCATGCACGGTGTTGTTCATCCGTCAACGTCATGTTGGCTTCGCGAATCGTACTCTTTATTCTTTGGTCAAAATCCCAAGGGGTCTCACCTAGGAGCATCATGATCTCCTTAAACTCGACAATTTATTGTGTTTCCGACTTTGGCCTGTTAAATTCCCTATTTAACGCAGTCTGGATTTCTACGATTCCTATGTTTGGATGGTCACTAGAATGCTTGATGTACCATGTTAATGTGCAATCCTGCAACGCACTCACCAATGTAGCCTCCTTGATATTGTCATCCAATATGCCTTGTGCTTCCCATACCACCCTTACCATGAACAAGAATTGGTCCAGATCTTCATTCCCTACTCCTCGGAATATCGGTAGTTTGATCGCACTCGCCATACTGAACTGTGGTGGTGGCAGAGGTGGGGTGGGTGGAGATGAAGGTGAGGAGGGTGATACGAGTGGCTGTAAAGACCCAACTAAATGTAGTGACCCGATTACGCTATATACAATTTTTTTTTTTTTTTTTAAACAGCAACTACGACCAGAAAGAAACGCATTGAGATTTCATTTCATTTCAACCTACACATTACTGATTCTCATTCAGGAACATATCAAAACATTTACATACTTTTAATCTAAGATCAAACAGTAACGAAATACACATGTACCGTATACCGGAAGGCGAGACCCCGCTTACTCTGCTGTCGCTGGTATTCCCTGGTTGCCGGTCACTTCTGCGAATGTATGATGACGCACTTGATCCAAAACAAGACCCACCGGTTTACCTCCCAGCCTACTCCTTGGGTACTCTTCTTCCCCGCGGACCCCCGAGTTGCAATGGGGTTGTACAATGGAGGACGAATCCAGCTGGCAGAGGAGAGCAACCTTAGCTCAAGAGTCCCCTCTCTAAAAACCCTCTACCTCACCAAACTCACTATAGCTTCACAGTCACTGCTTTCACATCATATCATCCATCCAACCATTGGGTTCCCAAAAAAAGTCCCTTGTACCATGGCCTGCCCCTTCTTTTATAAGATTTCTCATAGATGACACTTGGCATGTCATGCATATTTATAATATTTTTTTCTTTTTAATAGCTTGATTATTCACCCACCCATGTGTCATTCTCTCATCAAGGGTCACCCAAAATTATTTACTTATCTTTTTAATTAAAACTAATATTTTCCTCACTTCACAAGATTCCTATTTCTGCTCCCAGATGTCTCTTTATTCCCCCCTTTTATTCCTTAAATTGTGTTTATTACTTGGAGTCAATTAATGAGTCAAGATTTTATCCCCAATCTACTTCCTACATTAACTCAGGTTATCTCTTAGAGGGATATTCTTATGCTGGTTGATGCCACATGGAGCTTCTCTACATTTCTCTAAATTTAATTTATTTTCTTATTTTAATTCATCTTCCTCTTTTCTTAATTAAATTTAATTGGTTTAGGATTAATATTTATCCTTACAATATGTTTGCCTTCCCCTTTTTTTCTAATTAAACCACCTAATCTACCTAGCATTTTCCAACATGGGGAGGGTAGAATTTTTAAGGTACTCTATTTATTTCTTCCTATGATCCTTCTTATTCCAAGTTTTATTTTTGATTTAATTTCCTTGGTTTTCAATCATCATTTTCCCTTGATGTAACTTTACCTAGTTTTCATTCCTTACTTATATTTATTTATTATTATTTATTTTTAAGGATTCCAAGGGTGCCAAGTTTGGTTGTGCCCTTCAAGAACTTCCCTAGCAGTTCCAAGGGTGCCACACCTAACAATTTAATTGTGATGCCAAGGGTGCCAAGTTGGAAGAATTTCCCTGAAATTCCAAGGGTGCCACACCACTTACCCTTCAAGCATCCAGTGACTACGAGGGGAAAATATCATGCAACGTCATAGACCGCTATCATCTCTTATATTGCCTGCTATAGTGAGACTAATGGTGCCGGGGATCAAGGAATCCACCTTGATGCGCACCCCCCAGTAAACTCCTCATGAGCGACCCAACTTTGGGACCTGCCCTCATGGCATCGTGATCTTCAAGGCGAAGGTGTTTCAACCCTTCCAGCCCAAGTCACGGTGGTAGTGCTAGTGGGTGAGATCAAGGACACTGTCCCACCCCTCCCATGTAGTTCCATCCACTTGTACAACCCCATCACCCATATGTGAGTCAGTCGGCCAAGCAACTCATCTGTGCCTGCAACCATTTACATATCATCAGAATATAGATAACCATATATAGCAGATTTCAAAATCGATTAGAATTTCAAAGATAAAATAATATAAATTTTCATCAAACCAGGTGTCGTCAACCCGTCATGTGTGAGTGCCTCTGGTGGTTTTCCTGCCATACTCAATAATAATCAATAATCAGGTTTTTCAATGTTAGTCATTGTCATAATAGCATTAATTACCATCACTTGGTCATTCACATCACCATTCATTGTGAACCAGAACTAATGTAAGTAGCTAACATAGGGGATACCTCCATCATGGCTAGCATCATCATGACTTAATGGAACCATACATATAGATCAAGGCTATCATCATTATAACATCAATAGAAACATGTCTATCCTTTACTACTATCACCATCATGATATCAATAGAGAATACACAATGCCACATTTATATACTTTTAATCTAAGGTAAAGTAATAACAAAATACACATGTACCGTACACCGGAGAGGCGAGACTCCACTGGCTCTGTTTTCGCTGGTATTTCCTCATTGCCGGTCACTTCTACGAGTGTATGATGACGCGCTTGATCCAAATCAAGACCCACCGGTTTACCTCCCAGCCTACTCTTTGGGTACTCTTCTTCCCCGCGGACCCCCGAGCTGCAATGGGTTTGTACAATGGAGGAAGAATCTAGCTGGCAGAGGAGAGAAACCTTAGCTCAAGAGTCCCCTCTCTAAAACCCTCTACCTCACCAAACTCACTATAGCTTCGTAGTCACTGCTTTCACAACCTATCATCCATCCAACAATAGGGTTTCCAAAAAGTCCTTTCTCTCATGGCTTGCCCCTTCTTTTATAGGAGTCCTCATAGGTGACACTTGGCATGTCATGCATAATTATAATATTTTTCTTTTAATTTAATACTTGATTATTCATCTACCCATGTGTCATTCTCTCAGCAAGGGTCACTCATAATTATCTACTTAACTTTTTATTTAAAATTAATATTTTCCTCACCTTACAAGGTTCCTATTTATTCTCCTAGTTGTCTCTTTATTCCCCCCTTTTGTTCCTTAAATTGTGTTTATTACTTGGAGTCAATTAATGAGTTAAGATTTTATCCCCAATCTACTTCCTACATTAACTCAGGTTATCTCTTAGAGGGATATTCTTATGCTGGTTGATGCCACATGGAGCTTCTCTCATTTCTCTAAATTTAATTTATTTTCTTATTTTAATTCACCTTCCTCTTTTCTTAATTAAGTTTAATTGGTTTAGGATTAATCTTTATCTTACAATATGTTTGTCTTCCCCTTTTTTCTAATTAACCCACCTAATCTACCTAGCATTTTCCAACATGGGGAGGGTAGAATTTTTAAGGTACTCTAATTTATTTCTTCCTATGATCCTCCTTATTCCAGTTTTATTTTTTTGATGTTAAATTTCTTGGGTTTCCAATCATCATTTTCCCTTGATGTAACTTTACCTAGTTTTCATTCCTTACTTATATTTATTTATTATTATTTATTTTTAATGATTCCAAGGGTGTCAAGTTTGGTTGTGTCCTTCAAGAACTTCCCTAGAAGTTCCAAGGGTGTCACACCTTAACAGTTTAATTGTGATGCCAAGGGTGCCAAGTTGGTTGTGCCCTTCAAGAATTTCCCTTGAAATTCCAAGGGTGCCACACCACTTGCCCTTCAAGCATCCAGTGACTACGAGGGGAAAATATCGTGCAACATCATAGACCGCTATTGTCTCTCATGTTGCCTGTTATAGTGAGACTAATGGTGCTGGGGATCAAGGAATCCGCCTTGATGCGCGCCCCCCAGTAAACTCCTCATGAGCGACCCAACTTTGGGACCTGCCCTCATGGCATCGTGATCTTTAAGGCGAAGGTGTTTCAACCCTTCCAACCCAAGTCACGGCGGGAGTGCTAGTGGGTGAGATCAGGGACACTGTCCCACCCCTCCCATGTAGTTCCATCCACTTGTACAACCCCATCACCCATATGTGAGTTAGTCGGCCAAGCAACTCATCTGTGCCTGCAACCATTTACATATCATCAGAATATAGATAACCATATATAGCAGATTTCAAAATCGATTAGAATTTCAAAGATAAAATAATATAAATTTTCATTAAACCAGGTGTCGTCAACCCGTCATGTGTGAGTGCCTCTGGTGGTTTTCCTGCCATACTCAATAATAATCAGTAACTAGGTTTTTCAATGTTAGTCATTGTCATAATAGCATTAATTACCATCACTTGGTCATTCACATCACCGTTCATTGTGAACCAGAACTAATGTAAGTAGCTAACATAGGGATACCTCCATCATGGCTAGCATCATCATAACCTTAATGGAACCATACATATAGATCAAGGCTATCATCATTATAACATCAATAGAAACATGTCTATCCTTTACTACTATCACCATCATGATATCAATAGAGAATACACATAACCATTATATCGTAATCATAATATTAATAGAGAACATACATAACCATCACATTCGCTGATAATATAATCATGATTCTAGATCCTCAGCCTGAGTTACTCATAGACTAAAGTATGCAAGATAATGTCATATTAGAGTCAGGAAACTAGGGTAGGCACTACAGTGGCAATGTAGGTGGAGATGGTAAACGCGGAATTCGTTGCCTTATTAGACTGACCGCGCTTCTCAAAGAGACTTTCGCAAGCTCTTCCTTGCCTTCCCGCGAGGCGGAATCTAAGGGAATGGTTTCCAATTCTTCACTACTTTCACTTATGTAGATCTTTCCACTTCGCGTAGTCCCAAACATTAATTTATTCGCATAACCTACTTTTCACACAATAGCATCTTAATCCAAATGTTCAAAGATTTGATATACTTACCTCACGATCCCTTGAGGAAATTTCACTCCGCCTTACTGTAGTTGATGATCGTGTCTACCGCGAACTCAGTGATAAATCCTCCTATAACTCGATCAAGCCAATGGTCCACAGCTCACGCTATCTTATCTCTTGACGCTTCTAGTCAACACACTAATTCTAGAGTCCACAGGATTGCTTTGTCAAGCCTACACCTTCCCTAACTGTCTACTAGCTTGACGATCCACTCATACAGCTCAGAAGGAAAGGATGTAAACAAAATTTTGTGGATTTCCATATACAAATAGCGCTCCAACCATTGTTCCTTAGATACTCGCAGATTTTTGTTTTCCTACACCGCGAACTCATGAATCTTCTTGTCCAACCACTCTTCAATTTCTTTCTTTGTTGGATTCTAGTGGCACAACATCAGACATCCCTTATGCAGATCCCGGTCCTGGCAACGGAACCATTTGTTGGCTTGTATGGGCCTGACCCAGGTTCAGAGGTGATTTAGCCAAACAAATACCGATACTACTGGCCCTTTCAGAAATAGTCCGTGGAGCGCGGACTGAGGTCTCACCCGAAGTAGTATGGGAGGGTGCTAGAACCACGTTTCCACATCCTCGGGATGTCTGATGGGCTCTAGCGGTGCGCGGTTTGACCCTACGTGCCCGTCGCTACGTGCATCTATTAGTCCCTTGCAACTTGTGATGTTGCCTTCACGTAGCCCTACTCAGGGAACGATCCATATTATTACCCAAGTTCCTTACTATTAACCTGTTATTATCTGATTACTTAACTTATCTGTGTAATTCTAGTGATAATTAATAGTATATCCAACATTCATATAAGTGTGCACGATCAACAAAACAATATAAATTCATAGAAAATCATACAAATCTAGATACACAATATTTAGAATTAAACTTCTCTTTATTACTCTTCTTCTTGGGTTACAGACTCAACTTCGCCCTACGCACTCAACTGCAGGGGTCCACGCACTCAGCTGCGGACTCTACTAGGCCTCTGCGCACTCAGCTGCAGAGCCTCTTCCTACTACTACAACACAATACACTTAGACTCTTACTCTATACTCGAACCATTCGCACTCCTCTCTTCTATTCGCTCTCTTTACAACTTAGAGCCTCGCTCTATTTATATAATCCCATGGTCCGTGGACCATGGGTAGGCCGACATGACATTACATTATATTACAAAACTTAGGGCGGACAACCCTATGACTCAACCTGTACTTCACGCTCCGCATCTGCAATTCGCAGAGTCTTACAATACATTTGACCAAAACTTGGGCTTTGAGCCCCAAACCATGTTGTGGGGTGATTCCATGCCCAACATGACATTTGAAGTAGAGGACTAAAGTCGAAGCCCTATGCCTCTATAATGGTGAGTGTGAATGTTTTGGAATCGTCGCTAACCCCTCTAAATGGTAAGCTATTGTTTGATCTCGAGATCAAGTTGTGATTCCCTCTAAGTGTGTGTTTAAAGTTGATGTTGAAACATATCCAAACATGCTCAGACTTGAGTAATACCACCTTGACCATTGTAGAGAGGATTTGTCAAAAGTCATGAGATTTTTTTAGGGTTCATAGGGAGGCCAAAGTCACTGTGTTGAAGACGCTCGCTAGGGGTCGACAATCTACATATCCGACACACTTTAACTCCATCCATTATCCTTTGTAACTTCTTGGTTATCAAAATGTTGATTGCATGAGAGGTGGCTAGTTCGATCACTGACACGAGAGAAAGGAAAGAAAAAATGTTGATTCAATCGATAGTTTATAACCATTGCACCTGCCGCTCTCTTCCCCCCGTGCCCCCTTTTCTTACGTCATTGGGGGATCGGTCCCTCCCCCCATAATTCTTGTGTGTCATCGATTGGTCCAATGAATTGTGGCCATCGCCTCCATTGAATCCCCCCTTCCTGTTGATGTTAGGAGTAGACACCACACCTCCCCCCACTCACCCCCCAACCACCCGCTCCCCCCACCACCTCGCGTAATCCACCTACACTATAGATTTAAATCCTTTGATTGTTTTCATTAAATGTGAATTCACACACAGAGGAGTGCCTAGTCATAATCCCATAGTCACATGAGCTAAGTCTAACGTGAGAGGCTAGAGAAAGTGGGCATCAAGGCTAGTGGGAGCGTATTGGTGAACTAGGGGGTATTGACTTTGTTAGCTACCTATACCAATAGGTTTCATTTTTCATTATTGGCAGGGGAAGTGCCAATATGATCTACTTTGGTGATACAAAGATCTCATATTCTTGTTGAAGAAATATACTTACATTTGGTTGATGTTGTCCTACTTCTAAATGGGTGATCCAACAGCCTAGGCTGGGTCATGCCATGTTTCAATTTTTGTTGTAGATTAGAGAAAGAAATCTGTCCAAACAGCTCAATCTTGGCAGGTAAAGTAGATAGGTAGAGAATGAAGGTTCCCAACTGCTTAATCTGGGGCCTTGGAAGGAATAAGGGTAGTTTTAGATAGAAAATCAAAAGAAAAAGCCAAAGGAAAAGAAAAGGCACAGAAGGGTTTGCAAGTCTAAGTGCACCCTCCTTGGAGTAACAAAAAATGCTAGGCAATAGAGTGGGTAGGTAGATGGGGTTGCAGAAAGCATGGTTTATGGCATTTCACTGGCCTAAGCAAAGGTAAAAACATGGTGCCAGTGCAGATTTCCTATTTCAGCAGTCTTACAGCAACTTAATGAAGCATGTCTAACTTCCAAATTACCCCCCATCACATTCATGGCTAACATCCCTATGCCACCTATTTTCATGAAAGAAGTCAAAGTCTTTTGTTGGTTCTTGTTTCTTTAAGAGCCACATTTCTTGTGTAAAATTTCTTTTCATTTTGATCTACTTCCTAAAAACTAAGTTGATTTCATATAACAGCTTAGTATTTTAGCCCCCTCATCCACCTTTTTTCACTCATATTAACTACTAATCTATCACTATTTAACTCCTTATACTCCCTATTCCCCCTATTACTATGTAAATTTGGCAAAAAACCCAAAATATCTATATATCCCCTTCCCTGAGCATTTTAGGTCTATGTATTGTTTTGAATGTTTTCAAACGCTAAAACATTGAGCACGACCCAAAGAGCATTGGAAAATTAATCTTGGGATTAATCCGGGATTTGCTTGGATTAATAACCTAAACCCTCTTTATAAATAAACCTGTGTAAAATCCCATTTTAACATGTAACTCTGCAAAAAACTATAAAAACCCACTTTTTATAATGTTCCGTCGGGCACACATTTCATAAAATAATAATATTTTATTTGCCCCGCATTTTGTATTGTCCTTACATCTCATCAACCCGTCGACCGTCAGATCTGGGCTTTCCCATCCGACGGCCCACATTCATATCGGACGGGCCCCGATCACCGAACCTTACCGCCCGAGAAACTGTCAGAGGGTGACGTCAGGCCTCTGCCACGCATCACTCCCATATTTTCTCAGGTCGCCCTCTGACAATACCATGACCGTATCCAGAGCAGTCCGAGAAAAACCACTTACCGCTTGTGCTTTATCGCCTGCCCACGTCACTGCTACGTCACGCCCATGTCAGTTCGACTCGGCGCCCTGTCAGCACCCCCGCCCGCCAGCGCTCCAACATGTCTGCCACCTATGCAATCCCCGTGGACCACTCACAGGCTGCCACGTCACCTGATGACGTCATGCTGACGTCACCCGACCCTGACCCCACCTGATGACGTCATGCTGATGTCATCCAAAAAAAGCGCAAATAACCCAAAAAGTCCATATTTTAGCCAAAATTCGTGTTTTTTGTCGCTTTTTCCAAAAAGACTGTTGCTCACCTCTGCATGCAAATTACGACCATCCATCGCCAACCTGCAGAAATCGACCCGAAGACCGTTGGCACCTTCAACCCACCTGCATTTGTGACCATTGCTGGAAATTCACCAGGTATTTATCCAAAGCATCCCCTTCGCGCTTGGTTGTGTCCATAATTCTCTAAAATTGAATTAAAAAGAGTGGGGAACCTTGTATTTACGAGAAAATCCCTGGTGACCAGAATTCGTTTTCAGTTGTAAGGTCGAAATTCACCTGCTGAGCCCACATTTAGTCACATCTTCCTAAATTCACAGTCAGTCCGCACATTCGTGGACTTAAAACCTGAGCTGCATTAATTCACCGGGAAAACAGTGCTACTAGTCCCTGCATTTGCTCAATTAACTCTCTTTTGAGCATTTTACACTATTATCACCACAATTTAGCCCATTTTCCCTTACAATTTGCCTTACTTTTGCAAAAATACCCCTCCGTGTTGTTCTGCCCACTGAAACCAGTTCTAGTGCAAGTCATAAGTACTACTTAACCATGGAAACACCAATAGCCCTGAATATTCAACCTCTGAATGCCCCACACAGAGAGCTAGAGTGGAAGGCCCTGGGTGATAGAGATTACCAGATGATAGACTCATCTGCCATGAGTTCCAAATTTAATATCCACCTGCAGAATGAGTTAAAAGCCCAATATCTCAGTGGAGCTGATATCTTAGGGATTTGGGACTCCAACCTGCCCATTTACAATCTCCCTCAAGTCAATGTCCTGCCAGACTTGATAAATCAATGTTGTTCCAGCTATGATCCATGTCAAAGAGCTGTTCTCAGCCCCTCAGGCTCAGTATTGTTCCATATCACCCCTGAGGCCATTAATGAGATGCTACACTTTCACACTGCAAAGCCCCTAACTCCTCTCTCCATCAATGACTTGCTAAAGAAAGGGGGCAAGCTGTCCAGTGCTCAGATCATCAAGATTAATCAGTTATTTGTTCAGCCAAAATTTGAAGCTGTGGGAACCCCTCGTATAGGATATCAATATCTCAATGAGCTGGGAAAAATGCTTGTGGATTTGATCAGTTACATCCTGGGTTATGGGTCACATTAGGATGTTGATGAAACCATTATGGCCATGCTATCCATATTCTCCCCTAGAATGCCTCCTGTTGTGCAATTTTGCTACATACATTGCCAATAAGAATCATGAACAATTGATGAATCTAGAAAGGGAAAAGGTGTTTAAATACACTAGGTACATCTATCACTTGTTCTTATTTTATCAGCCTCATGCTTTCCCTGTTCCTCTCAAGAAGCTAAATGCCCAGGGAAACCCAAGGTCTGTAGTGTCTTGGTCTTCAGTCTTTCATCATGTATCTTTTTCACCTTACACCTACTGTGAATTCACAGACCTTTTTATCCATCCAGCTATGACCTTCTTATTGGGTGTCCCTCCTCCCAGATTGACAGATGAGATGCAAAGGATTCTTCACCTCTCAAAGGCCTACAGCATTGGTGATTGGTACTTTTACCAACACCATACAGTAATCAGAATATATGGCTGTGAGTTGAACCCTTATAGGCTGCAAAGATATGTCCCTATGAGACTTTTTGCCTTAGAGTATTTTAGGTAGTTTGGAAATGTGGACTTTGTCCATTTCCACAGTAAAAACAAGAAGGTGCAACTAAAAGTAAGGAACCAACTAGGCCCATTTCTATACAACAAAAGGGAGGAAGGATGGAAGGAAGCAGATTTGATCCTAGAGACGCTCAAATTGTAAACCAGTTTCCAATGGGTACCTTATGACCCTAATCATTTCGTTTCCCTCAGGAGGGTAAAATACAAATTGGGTGGCTATGCTCACATGAGATTGCCTCATATTGAGAAATATGCCAATTCATTAAGCTGGAAAGAGGGCACTCTAGAAGAGCCAATGACTAGAGAGCAAATGCTACAAAGAGAAGAAAAGAATATTGAGAAAGAGGCTGACTTGGAAACTTGTGGGCAGGTTTCCTCTTCCTATTAAAGGCGACTTGGAGTAGCTGCCTCATCCTCTACAGCCCAGCAGCAAGCAGCCAGAACTGTTCAATAGGAATCAAGCAAGGATAAAGGGAAGCAAATGGAGCAGGAACAACCACCTCCTATAGTAAAACAGAAAATAGAAAAACAAATAGAACAACAAGAAAAAGGGCAAAAAGAGGGGCAGCCAATACAGCAAGAACAAACAGCTGAAGCCCCAATATCCACTAAGCAACAGGCTCAAGAGAATGTGCCTCTAGCAAGAAAGAGTGGAGGCCTCAGTTCTGCAAACTCCACAGGAAAGAAAAGGGAAAGAAGAGGGATAGAGAGCAGGAGACTCCCCTCACCACATCCACAAATCAAGGGGAGAAAAGGCAGAGAATGAATCCCCTCTCCGAGGAAGAAATGCCTATTGGGCAATCATCGGGCATGGGCCCACCGAGCATGGAGGCATCTGCCAGTTCCTTTCAGCAGGAACAAGAAAGAACCCTTGGAGGAGAGGTCAGCTCCTCAAGTCAGCAAAGGAGAGTTGAGACAGACATCAAGCAACAATTCATCGACATTAAAAGGAGAAATGAGCCACTCAAGCTCCAGATCTACAACCAGTTGCTTAAGATGGCCCCTACCAATCAGCAGAGGCTTATGTCAGCCTACAACATAATAGAACGGAAAATGACCATGATTCATTTCATGCCAACCATACTGCAGCCACAGTCAGCTGCAGACTATATAAGAACAAACCTTGAGGTTCTTGCCAAGGAAATCCACCCTATGGACCAAATAGAACTTCACAAGCAAACGGGTGAGATGGTATATTCAACACTGGAAGATAAAACCTTATTGGCGAATAGGTTGGAAAATAGCCTGAACAATACAGCTACCCAACTTGAGTTGGAGAAGGCATCCTCTCAGGCCAAAGACAACAGGATCAGGTCTTTGGAGGATATAATCATAGAGCTTGGGCATGACCCAAAGGATCCAAAAGCTATACAAACGCTGCTGAAAATAAGAGATGCAGACCTTGCAGCTCTAAGAAAGATGATCAAAATCCCAGCAACCCTTCACCCTCAAACCGAAGAGGTTGCCCAGCAAAGACAGGACCAGGATGTAGCAACATTGCTGGTAGGACTGCACAAGCAGCTAGTGCAAACATAAGGGAAGCTGGAGGAGACAGAGGCTGCACTGCAGGCAGCCC